>NBIL01157124.1:0-14102 GCA_002752925.1 Viola pubescens var. scabriuscula | reverse complement strand
TTTTTACATTTTAAATAATATTTTCAAATAAATGGTATTGTGGGTCAAACTATGTTAAATACATTTCATTTTTTGTCGCATTTCTCAATTATTTACTTACTTTTTCACTTCACATTTTATTTTTAAAATAATATTAACATTATTTATAAACATTTTATAATAGTGCATATATATTGCATTTATCTATAAAGTGGTTAGATTTATGGTTTAATTATAATCTTTTATCTATTAAAAAAAATAATTTTTTTCATTTTTTTTAATCAAAATTTTGCTTTCTATCTAATTTGGTTTCTCTTTTAACAATTATTTGGTATTTAAATTAAGATCTTATTCGTATTTTTAATTTACCACATAACCAATGAAATTAAATAAAATATTGAAAGAAAATCTTATACAATAAGAGATGTTGTTTATTTCTTTATCGTAAAACCTAGTCCATATACTCTCGTTTTTTGCTCTCTGATTATTTAATCCAATCAATAAATGAAAAAAATACTCCACTAAACGTCCTCACTACATGCACGACACATGCTAAATTTAGCATGATTATAGTTACACTTCCTTATTATACTAGTGCCTAAAGACTTGTTCTTCAAAATCGCACAAGGACACAAAACAAAAGCTGACCAACCCATCATCTTCTCTCATTCCTCCCTATTCTTCTTCTTCTTTTCCATTTTTGTGTTTAAGTTAAGATAAAAATTGTTAGGATTGTTTGATTGTCTTTAAGGTTGAACACTAATTAAGATGGATGAAGAGTATGATGTGATAGTTCTTGGTACTGGCCTCAAGGAATGCATTCTTAGTGGTCTTTTGTCCGTTGATGGCCTCAAAGTAAGTGCCTGTATATATTTTTGTTATTTTTCACTTGTGTCTCAATAAAAGTTAAGTGTTATCTTTAGTTATCTTTTTGTTCCAATTTGATAACAACATGATTAAGTTGTATTGAAATCTGTTTATTTTATAGATTTTTGCTTCAATTAAAATAAAATCTTGATTTGGAACAGGTGTTGCATATGGATCGAAATGATTATTATGGAGGAGAATCCACTTCTCTTAATCTTAATCAGGTGATCGATCATAATTTTATTATATTTTTTGTTTCTTAACTCCGTTAACGGTGGTTTCGATTTTAGATTTGGAAGAGATTTAGGGGAGATGACAAGCCTCCAGAATCTTTGGGCTCAAGCAAGGAGTACAATGTTGACATGATCCCTAAGGTCTTACATTTCATATATTTCTAAAAAATTGTTGACATAAATAAATTATGTATCTTATTGAGTTTTTTTTTAATTTATGACTTTTTATGAATTCGATTTTGTAGTTCATAATTGCCAATGGTGGCTTGGTTCGTATTCTCATCCACACAGATGTTACTAAGTATCTTAATTTTAAGGCCGTGGATGGTAGTTTTGTGTACAATAAAGGAAAGGTAACTTGCATTTTCAACAATTACTATTTCTCCTCTCTTCTTTTCTTCTTTATTTTCATATATCAATGGAAATGCTACAATCAGTTGCCTCTTTGTTAGGGGTCAACCGTGTACATATCGAGATTTTATTTTATCTTCTATTTAGAGAAATTATCTGCTATGAACACTTTACTCATCAGTGAACCAACATGATGTAAATCGAATTAGTCTTAACTCAATGGATTTAGAAATACACGTGCTGTAAACCTTTAAGGGAAATCATACACATTATTTTTGAATGCTCATTGCTTTTGTCTATTCAGTAGGTAATTTAATTCCTCTCCACATTATAGTGGAACAAATTCTTTATTATCTTGGAAATTTAACTTTGCAAAAAATAATGATGGTTTATCAGATCTATAAAGTTCCGGCAACTGATGTTGAAGCACTAAAATCCACGTTGATGGGACTATTCGAGAAACGCCGTGCTCGAAAGTTCTTCATTTATGTCCAAGACTATGAAGACAATGATCCAAAATCCCATGAAGGACTAGACCTTAATAAAGTTACTGCTAGAGATCTTATCTCGTATGAGTTCCCTTCATGCATTTCTCTATAAAATTGTACGATACATCATATAAGATCACATATATATAGAGAATGATTCAATTGATATTTCTTATTCGAAGGAAATATGGACTAGAGGATGATACAATTGACTTCATTGGTCATGCTTTGGCTCTTCACCTTCACGACAATTACTTGGATCAACCAGCTCTGGATTTTGTGAAGAGAATTAAGGTGAAATTACAATTTCTTTTTTTGTTAAAAAAAGTTGGTTATATTAGTAATTATCATTACAATAGTAGGGATCGAACTCATGACCTACGTCGTAAAGATAATATGCATTAACCGGTAGAATTAATACCTGATGTGCAAGAATTTACAATTTCTTAAATGTTTAATGTATTTTTTTTATGCCAAAGAGTTTTCTTACACTAAGACACCAAATTTTTATTTTATTTTATGGTAAAGTTGTATGCAGAGTCATTGGCTCGTTTTCAAGGAGGATCTCCTTACATCTATCCACTCTATGGATTAGGAGAACTGCCTCAGGTTAATTTGTCTAAACTTACAACTTTATGCAAAAACTTAGCAATGGTAGTGAGAAAAATAAAAGTTTTTTATTTTTTTGACAATGTGTGACAATATTGGCAGGCATTTGCACGCTTAAGTGCAGTATATGGTGGAACTTACATGCTTAACAAACCAGAATGTAAGGTAGAGTTTGATGCGGATGGGAAGGTCGTCGGTGTGACCTCAGAAGGAGAAACTGCTAAATGTAAAAAAATTGTTTGCGACCCATCTTATTTGCCAGACAAGGTAACTAATTGCATTGGATCTCAATGCTTTGATTGATGCATAAGCTGAAATTAACACATCACCCTATCACTTTACATGTTACTTTTGCTTAATGCATTAGGTTCAAAAGGTTGGAAAAGTTGCTCGTGCAATATGCATCATGAGTCATCCTATTCCAGACACTAATGATTCCCACTCAGCTCAAGTTATTCTGCCACAGAAGCAACTTGGTCGTAAATCAGACATGTAAGTTATTTATAGAGTTGGACGATGGAAAAAAAAATGAGATTGCATACATTTAATTACTTCAACCGTGCATTAAAGAAAAAATTTCAACTTTGGACGTCATTGCAGGTACCTCTTATGTTGTTCTTATGCTCACAATGTTGCCCCCAAAGGAAAATACATTGCTTTTGTTTTATCTGAAGCAGAGACTGACAATCCTGAGCTAGAGTTGAAGCCTGGAATCGATCTGTTGGGCACTACGGATGAGATATTCTATGAAACATATGACCGATATGTGCCAATGAATAATCATGATGCTGACAATTGCTTCATCTCCACGGTTAGTACAATAAATAATTTTTTTTAGTGCACTCATGAATTTGTATAAGAACCAATTTTTAAGTAGTTAAAATTATAAGAATCACATAGGTTGTCTTTCTTATGGTTAAAAAGTTGTGTTGATGATCGAAATCTTTATATTCCTCACAGAGTTATGATCCAACAACACACTTTGAGACCACAGTAGAAGATGTAATACAAATGTACAGCAAGATAACTGGAAAGGTAAAAGATACTCATATTAGTGACAAACCAAAATATATTATTTTGAGTGTTCTCCTTGCAAATAATTGTTTGTTCTTATGTTTTCAGACTCTTGATCTTTCAGTGGACCTGACCGCTGCAAGTGCTGCCGCTGAATAAAGTCATATCTTACATTTCTTTGGTTATTGATAAACAAACATCATTTGTCATTTTACGGTTTGTTTTTATTTGTTTATTTTGAGAGAAAAATGTTATTTTCAATTTAGTCTAAATCTGATTTGCGTAACCAATTTCAAAACCTATGATCATATATAAGTAAAAATTATTAAAAAAGGAAAAGTTTAAAAGAAATTGCTAGGAAATTAAATAAATTATTCGTATTTGCCATGGTACCAACCATATTTGTATCCAATTTTTATAATTCTTTTAGGAAATTGTTGAGTTTATATGGCATGTTTTAAGATAGTAGGGGTTAAAATGGATTTTTATTTATAAAAAAAAAAAAATTGTAGTGTTTCTTGCATGTAATTTATGCAATTGTAAATATACCAAGATAAATATTTACTTATGATTTTTTTATTTTAAAAAAAGTATAAAACTATTTGAAATGAAAACATACTAATTAAGAAATAAGAAAAAAGAAAAGTCCTTGGCACTTTTGACCTCGTAAAGAAATGGGTTATTAGAATTTTTGGTACCTGCACTCCATTTAAATGACTAATTTAGTACTGCTCTTCATTGTGCATTTAAAATGTACCTCCACTCAATAGAAATGACTAATTTGGATGTACTTTTTTTTCTTTTAAGTGAGGATAATTACTTTTATTCCTATTTATTATGTAGCCCGATAATATTTTTCAAAAATAAAATAATTCAAACAAGTGTTGTAAATTTTGAACAGTTACTCCTCATCCAAATATGAAAATAATTATTCATAATTTATGTGCATTTTAAACTTTCTTAAAATTGACAAAAAGCTTTGCAGTAAAATGACCATTCCAATTTGAATAATTGTTCATAGGTGAAATGAAAAAAGAGAGGGTAGTATAAGTTCCATTTAATAAGAGAAAATTATTGAAATTTTAGTTTTTTACTTAATATATTTATATGGTCTTTTTCAGGAATTAAAGTACATATATAATTATTTTTTAAACTCATAAGTAACTCTTGTGTCAATTTTATAGAATCACGAGAATAATCTCTTATTTGGGGCTAGTCTAAATGCTAAACTCTAGAAAAAACTATTTCTAAGAGGTGATTCACATCACTAAACACAACCTTTTGGCTAATTGTTCCATTTGATCTAACATGTTATTTTATACGTCAATCAACTCATTTTGTAAATATTATTATTTGAAAGCATATTTTTAGTTGAGATTCATAATATTTTTATGCTCATTCTATAGTTTACCTAAGGAATCCCTATTTTAATTTACACTTGCCACCATCGAGCTATAACCTAGAAAAAGCCTAATGCATCATACTCCTTCTGTTTCCAATTAACTGTCACTTTCCTACGAATTCTTACTGTTTATAATACTTGTCATTTTATCTTTTCTGAAGTATATATTTTGTGCAAATGACAATTTTTTTTATGCATCAACCCAATTTGATGATGGTGTAGTAATTTGAGTGGAAATTAGGAGTAAAAATGAAACAATGTGGAATAAAATAAGATCAAAGATCATTATCCTACGGATTTTTACTATTTCAAAACGTCGTTTAATTGAAAACGGAGGGAGTATTATATTTCGCTAGCATAAAAGCCTCAAAGTATTTTTTTTTATGAGGTACACTTTACCTATTTGTTATACTTTATATGAGCATGCCCAATAGAAAAATGAATTATTAATTTATTTTTGGAAAAAAAAACTATATAATCACCCACACATTTCTATCAAATGTCCGAAAAATACCTCACATTTGTAATTGAGTCGAATAGAACTCAACGTTTGTCAATTTTAATAGATCACACCCTATTTTTAAAATTATCTTAAAATATATTTGGCTCTTCCAAAAATTGACCTTAAATTTAGTTGACGTAGAAATTTATTTATTAAAATAATGACATGAAAAAAATTTCATCTCTTTTCTTACACCAGATAGACGCTGGCGTGACCCATCTATATATATATATGAAAGCTAAAAGTGAGAGAGTATCTTATTATAGTAATGACATGTCTGCAATTAGAGGGCAAAACCTCCGGTACTCTCGTTGTATGGAGTACTGGGTGCCTCTTCTATTAGAACACTGTCACGTGTATATATTAATTACTAATAATAAAACAACAATTCGAGGGCAAAACCTTTAGTACATGGGCTTTCTTCTCTTTTTATTCGCATGTGTTTATTAATCTTGAATATGTCTTCTTCATTTATAATTTATATTTTTAAAAAATAATCAATCTTCTAAAATGACCGAGACGTTTAATAGATGCTACGATGGATTTAACACCAAAACAAAACTAAATTGATCATATCAATTGGAGATGCTTGGAAGTTAGATTACAGACCAAATCTTTCTTTCACATTAAAAATCTCTATATTTTTTCTTATTTTTTGCCAGTTCCTAATTTATCAAAACGTCTCCCTTTAAAATTTGAATATGGCATAATCATCATCTCATGAAAATCCTTCACTTTCTTATTTGATAAATGTTAATCTTCCCTTATTTTAGTAGTAGATCTCCAATTAACCATATAAGTTTAGTTTTGGTGTTAAGAATTAATATCTACTTATTTTGTTTCTTTTGATTTGCAGAAGAACGAGAGAAATAAAAAAGAAAGCAAAGTAAAACATAAATTTGGTAAAGCACTAGTAAGGACTCCGTTGTCGGTAGTGTTAAATGCAGTTAATTTTATTATTTAACATATACAAATGATAGTATTTTAATGGAAGAGACACTCAGTACTCCATACAATGGGAGTATTGGAGGTTTTGCCCAATTGGAGATACATGGTGATGCCACCTCAGATAACAACTTAATCAATAAGATGATGCCATGTCAGCATTTCTTTCTTTTATTTAATTTCTATTTTATTGAAAATGTACATTGCGTCTATATTGGTTTTCTTTTTTAATATCCCGAATTGAATAAACTCGTAAGTGCAAATAGATTTTCCTAATTGAAGAAGTTAATTTAAAGAATAAGAAAATTTTACATATGTTCAATCATATTTAAAGGGTAATGTAAACTTTTTTCTTATAAATATTTTTTAATGTATCTTAACTATGTCTATAATAATAGGGAAAAAATAAAGTGGAATTAACGAATTAAACAACTAGAAAATAAATAAATAAATGAGAAAATGTTAGAAAAATATAATACTACACATAATAACAAACGTACAAACTAAACATAACTATAAATGATTATCTTACAACTTTTACCAACAATAATATTGTCAACCCCACAACAACGCAAAGCACAACATCGTACCAGCCGTGAAATTAAAAAAATATAATAATATTAAAAATGTCACGTGACATAACAAATATTTTCTTTAAAAGAACACTTTGAAATCAAATGCTTAATTGAGTGAATCCAAACAAACACAATGACAAATAAATGATTTCGTTAATGCAAGGTACCAATTGGAAAAGTTATACAAAAAGCGATTGAGCTTTAATTGTAGTGGTTTTACCACTTTTTCTCTTACATTTTCGAATGGTATACTATTGAATTCAGTGTGTATCCTTTGATTATTGTAGGGAACAACTTTAGAGAAGAAGGGAGCACTTTTGAGGAATAATGAGCTAGATTTCGGACAACTTTGGAGCAGATGCATTCTCGGCAGATTCTTGGCCAAGACAGGATGTTTGTCCCTCTTGACCAAGACAATCTCGCTTGGCCATTCCCTTGCCTTAGAAGACCTATCTTGACAGACGAGAGCGGGACCGGAAGAAGACTCCTAAACACGAGGACTGTTAGCGTTTATCATGGAAGAATCAGAGTAGAGCCCAGCTGTACTCGTCTTTCCTTTCTAGACTTCTAACGTGAGGAGGAGAGTTTTAAATATATTCATATACGATTCAAAGATTTTAGGAGATATTACTTTCCTTTATTTTCTCCATTTTAGCTAATTTCTAGGAGGAAAGAACTATATATTTTCCTTTTAGGGTTTTGAGAAGGAGATCTCCTTTATCGAGAACACGGCGGTTGCAGTTCCTCTCTAGTTTTCGGTTCTTGTTTTCTACATACTTTGCTCATTCGGAAACGAAGGATTTTGATTAATTTAATTCATAATTATTATTGCTTTCAAATACGAGTATGAGTGGCTAAGTACATCGTTCTTAGTAGAGGCGCTTGAAGCATGAGTTTGAGTTTGCATGAGACCTAATCGTTCTTATTAATCTTCACATCCGCATTTAATTAATCTCGTGATTATTCTTAATGTGTTTTCTGCTTGATTTTAGAGTTGATCAATCTAGGCTTGAGCAGATCACGCGACCGTCATTCTTCTTGGCCATGGATTATTGACCAAGAAGATCGAAGTAGACACCTACACGCTAGCGGAACATCCGTGAAACCGTAGGGGGAAAGGTTAATTAGATCCAGTCCCGAATGATGCTCGAGGATACTAGTCTGGAGTTGTCTTCCCCTAGTAGATCATCAGCCAATTCAGTAAACCTTTAAATCAGCAAGGTGCTGATTGGTTAGGCATCATCTCTAAGCATACCTGAGGTGGTGTTGATACAGGAGGGAAGCAAGGTCATAAACGTACCTTGATCCTATAGCAAATCTATGGATTGAAGACGAATAACTTTGCATCAATGATTGTAACTCATGTCTCATAGCTGTCAGCCTCCACTAAGAATTTCCTCTCATATTTGTTTTCTATCTCTCAATCTTCGTCTTGACCAAGAACATCATTCTTGGCCAAGACAATTCTCCGTTTTATTTATTTTGCATTTTCTATTTTATTTATTTTTCTGGTTTCAATTCTCGCACAGAACCCTCACTTTCACCTAAGTGTCACTTCTGGTCTTTACAAGCACACATGAAAATTATACCATTGCTCTCTATGAATCGATCCTCTTACTTGCTATCTACAATTAATTTATTTTTAGTTGTAATTTATATTTATTTTTGACGGATTCGACAACCATTAGCAGGGTAGTAAAATTTAGCTTAGCCAAATATATATTACTACTTAAGTCATGCTACAAGATCAATTTAAAATTTAAAAATAAAAAAAATAAAGTGTCATATATATGTTTAGTCATATTTAAAAGGTTACGTAAACTTTTGTTAAATAGTTGAAGAAATACAATATTTTTTAATGTAACTTAATTATGTATATAAAAATAGGTAAAAGATAAAGTGGAAGCGAAGAATTAAACAACTAGAAAAAGAAAAAAATAATAATAAATGTAATAACAAATGTAGGAACTAAAGTGAGCTACAAATAATTATTAACATTTAAAGTGTTAGATATTTATAATTTTATTAGTTAAGGTGATTGAATTTTTAAAATATAACTTAGTTATGTGCATAAAGAATACATACAAGAGAAAAAGAGAAATGCAAAGAAACTATTATGTAAATGGACATTGAAAGAGTTAAACATTTATATTTTTTAAATTAGGTAATTGAATAATTTTAATTTAATTTATCTATATGTATAAATAATAGGTGAAAAAAAAAATAAGTGAACAACTAAGGAGATAAAAGAAGAAGAAAAACGAGATGAGAAAATGATAAAATAAATTAAATATGAACATGGGGGAAATAAATAGAAGGAAGGGGATCGTACCAAGCAATAAAAATAATTTAATTTAATAAGTTAAAATTTTATATTACTACTAAATTTTTATTGCAAGAATAATTTGTAAAAAGATTGTTAAATCAATTCTCAAATGGTATTTAAAAGACCTAGATAACATATTTATTTAAAATGAAATGATTGATTTTTTGTTTATATAACTTAGCTTTGTAAAAAGATTGTTAAATCAATCCTCAAATGGTATTTAAAAGACCTAGATAACATATTTATTTAAAATGAAATGATTGATTTTTTGTTTATATAACTTAGTTGTATGTACACATAACATGTAAAAGAAAAACATAAAGTGAAAAATCTACTAAACTCATGTGGTAAGAACAGTTTTAGTATGGATGTAGTTAGAGTACGAATGTCTATAATTTAAATAATTATAACATTAAAACATGAGGTATGATGAGTTATAATGTAAAACGTTCAATTGAAAATTAAAATGCAGAGAAAAAGAAATAATTAAATAATTAAACATATGAGAGAAAAAAGATACATTACTAATAAAGGCATGATGGAATAGCAATTTGTTTTTATAAAAAAAATAAAGAATCATACAAATGGTTCAAGATATTTAAAGGGTTAGATAACAACATTTTTTTTTAAAAAATTAAGGTAATGAAATAATTTTTTATTATAGTATAACTATGTGTATAAATAATAGATAAAGAGAAAGTAAAAAATGAAAAAAATAGAAAGAAAAAAAGAGCAAAGAGAAATGGTAAACAAACGACAAAGATTAAAGAATAAACGACGGGAAGTGGTTCACGCTATATTGAGAGAAATAATTAGTTTTAACCAACAAACTATATATTCCCTCTAAATTCATGTTGCAAAAAATAAATGTAAGAACAAAAATACTTATATAAATAGACAGTGTTGTCTAAAGAGTTAGAATAAGTTTTACGAGTGGAAAATACATATTAATAGTAAATTCATGCTAAAAGAGTAATTTGTATATTTTTTTTAAGAAATAAAGAGTTAGATAAATGGTTATTAATATCTAAAATGTTAAATATTTAATTTTTCTAATTGAGGTTATGAAATAATTTTTAATATAACTTAGCTATGTGTATAAATAATAATAGGTAAAAGAGTAAGAGAGAGAGATAATTAAAGAATTAGGAAAATAAAATAAAATAATAATAAATGAGATAACTCACACAATTCATTTAATTGATCCAATAAATAAATAGTTTTACCTAATTATAAAAAATAAAAATTTAGTAATAAATATAAAAATTAAATAAAATTTGATTCCTAACTCATTTGTAAATCAAAGTACAATAAAATGAAAAATAAAACTTGTGATAATCCGTGGAAGCGTGGACCAATGCCTTGACTTTAAATAAAAACTACATGACTTTAGTATATTTTAATAATAACATGAGTATTTTATACCACTTTTAGTCATTTTTTAATTTCATAACACTTTAAAAAATATTAAAGTCAAACAATTTTACAAACAATGCAACGTAGAACAACGCACCAACCGTGAAACCAAAAAAATAAAGAATTTTGTTAATGTAGGGTGATATTTAGAAAAGTTTTAGAAACGCGGGGTGGTAAAAGGTAGTTTAGCCAAATATATATTACTCCGTACTACTTAAGCCATGTGACAAGAAAAAATTGAAATTTTATAATAAATAAAATAAAGTGTCATACATATATTTAGTTAGATTTTTTTTGATAGTTGAAGAAATTAAATATTTTTTAATGTAGCTTAATTAAAGTGCTAGAAAAAAGAGAGAGAAAATGTTAGAAAAATATAATAATAAATGAACTATCAAAATGAGAAAAATAAATGGAGAAAAATGACCTGAACTATATGGTAGCAATCTATTTAAATAAGAAAAAAATACTTACAAATAAATTCATGGTGCAAAAAAAATTTGTTATATAACTGGATAATGATGTTGAAAGACTTAAACAACAAATAATTTAAAATGAGCAATTCATTTTATATTTTTTTGGGAAATCATGAGTAATTTTAATTTTAATTATCTATATGTATAAATAATAGGTAAATAAAAAATAAAAAAGACGAATAAGTAAAGAGATAAAAGAAAAAAAAAAGAGATAAAAAAATAGTGAATATGGGGGAAATATATATTACTACTAAAATTTGGTTGCAAGAATAATTTATAAAGATATTGTTAAATAAATTCTCAAATGATATTATGATGAGTTAGAATGTAAAAAATTCAATTGAAAATTAAAAGGCAAATAAAATCAACAATCGAATAAATATAAAAAAAATATGGGAGAAAAAATATATTGCTAAAGTCATGATGTAAGAACAATTTCTATTTAAAAAAATAAATAAACAATCATACAAATGGTTAAAAATATTTAAAGAGTTAGATAAGTACTTTTTTATAATTAAGGTAATGAAATACTTTGATTATAGTATAATTGATTATAGTATAACTATGTATATTGATAATAGATAAAAGTGAAAGTAAAAAATGAAAGAAATAGAAGAAAAAAAAAAGAGATGATGAAAATCGAAGAAAAATTGATAATAAAATAAACAAAAAATCTAAGAGAATAAATGACGAGAAGTGATTCACGCTATATTATGAGAATCAAATTATTTAAACCCACAAAAATATATATTACTATTAAAGTCATGCTATAAAAATGTAAAAACACATGTAGTTATATAAATAGACAGTGTGATGTGTTCATGGACCCCTCTAACCTAGAAGCCGAGGACATTATGCCCCGAGGGCCAATAACGCGTAGCATGGCGAGGAAATTAACACTTTGGATTGAAGCCGAGATGAGCGAGGAGCCTTCTACGAGCAAGGAAAGGGTCGTTACAGTGATTTCACATCATGCCGAGTCCCACACGAACCCATCGCCGCAAACAGGAGTCGATTCAGAGCATTTTTTAGCAAGTTGCGAAATTGGCCATTTTGGAGGCAGTGCTTGTCGCTAAGCCCAATTTCAGCTTTAGCTGAATTGATTTTTGGCCGAATTTTGGCAATATTTTGGGCAGTGCTTAGCATCAGGATATTTTCATTTTTTGGCCTTCCAAGGCCCATTTTGTGTAATACTATAAATAGGCTATCTTCCTATTTCCCTCCTTAGTTTAGTTTTGAGTAAGAATTGTTAAGTGAGTTTACTCCTTCCCTTTTTACCTAACTCAAACTCCTCCTTGAGAGAGATAGCCTTGAGTGAGATTACTCCTCCCCTATCTCTCTTTGGGAAATCTGAAGCTTGTAATCGACTTTGCTGTTTGTGTGTGATCAATCTACAACGTATTCCTTTCCGTACTCCATTGTGTGAAGCTTCATTCCATGGTACAACTTTCTTTCTAACATTCCATCTTGTTATTTAATCCGCTGCGTGTCCGTTCCATCTCCTTCCATCCAATTCCGTCATTCTTTGATGTCTTGTGTGTCGATCGAACTCTAAGCTAGATCCTCCAATTGCGCTCTACATATTATTCGACGGAATATCCTTGGTCGGATCATATTACAATGTTTATTACAGATTTAGAAAAAGTTTACAATGAAAAACATACAGTAATGTTAAATTATGCTAAAAGAATGATTGTTCATTTTTTTATAGAAATAAAGACTTAGAAAAATGGTTATAATTGTAGACGTAGATAGGAATGTTGACAAGTATACTCGAACTCGAAATCTTTCTCTATCCATTTTCTACGAACTAAACTGAGTTACAAATGATTATTAAGATATAAATGATTATATATTTACTTTTTCTAATTGAGGTGATTGATTTCTTTAATATAAATTAGTTATGTGTTTAAATAATAAGTAAAAGAGAAAGAGAGAGATGAGAATAAATTCAATTAGTTTTACCTAATTATAAAAAATACAACCTTTCAAAAAAAAAAAATTATAAATGATAATCCTGGAACTCGGTGTCCTGGATCGGGAGGAGATCTGTCTACAAGGGGTGTCGCAGGTGGGGTCCTCTTTCCTGCCAACCGGTCGTCGGTGGTACCTGCAGGACGCCGGAGGGGGTCTCCGGCGTAAACACTCTGATGCTAAAGTCAGTGAATAGTGTAAGAAAATAGTGTAGTAGAGGTTGGGCAAGCTAGCTTCGGCCTCCCTTTTTAGTCTTGTCTTATGAGATATATGTAGGGAAAAAGGGCAGATACCGTGTTGTAAAAGATGACGTCAGGGGCGGAAAGAGCCAATGACGTCAAGGGCGGAAAGTGCAAAGATATCATGAGATTGCTCCAGTGGCCCATAAGTGAGGATAGGTTCCGGACGGGAATGGGATAACGCCTTATATATGTGGGACCCCCCCGGTGTAGTCGACCATTCCGTCATAGTGAGTCTTGCAGCTGCGGTACTGTCATGGTGGTTGCCCTTTACGGGTGACCGTTACGACCGGGACGTACCGGGCAGCTACAGTGTCTTGTCGGTGACGAGTGGAGAAAAGACCATACCGCCCTTGGCGGTATGTTAATAGTTATCATAAGCCCAACCGAAAATGAGCCTGAGTGTTTACTAAAGGCTCTTTCGCTAGTTTCCGGCTTCTGTTCTTCTGACAGTTTTTTGTAGGGCTGAACAAAAACCGGCCCGGACCGGAACCGCCGGTTCGGTCCGGTTTTTTTTTTAAAAAAATTTTTTTTTTACCCGGACCGGATCGGACCGAGAATTTCCGGTCCGGTCCGGTTCGGCAACCTCCAAAACCTGGGAACCGAACCGGCGAACCGTTAGAACCGAAAATATATATAAATATATAAATATATATATGCACTATAACATCAAAAAATTGATTTGGTTTGATGGTTAACTCCTCAT
>NBIL01157107.1:0-15614 GCA_002752925.1 Viola pubescens var. scabriuscula | reverse complement strand
TTTAGACGATCATGAGGAAAGAAGTAGCTATCAAACAAAATCCTGAGATTACTTCTCTTGACCAAGATAAATCTGTGTTGATCAATCCCTCACCAACAAAGAAATCCCTTGAGCAGATTGCAGATTGAAGACGCGTCCCGTTAATTCTATTTTCCTTAACAAAATTCTTCTGGGAGGAGGAGAGTAATTAAATTACATTCAGATACAATTAGAGTTTGATTGAGATTTTGTTTCCCGTTTTGTCTTTATCACTTCAGCTAATTTCTAGGAAGAGATGACTATTTATACTCTTCCTAGGGTTTGTTGAAAGGGGGTCGAACTTTGAGTTTTTTAATCCACAGTTTAGGATTAAGACCTTCTTCTCTGTTCTATCTTTTATACTTTGCTCCTCCGGTGAGGGAGGATTTTCATGAATTCAATAAACAATTTATTTTGCTTTATATTATGTGTATGAGTAGCTACGTTTTCATTCTTAGTAGAGGCACCAAGGCTTGAGTATGAGTTTGTTTGAGGCCTAATTGTTCTTATTAATCTGCATGTTTACATTTAATTGATCTCGAGCTTTATCTTATGTGTTTTCCGTCATGTTTTAGAAGTACCTAATCTACGATCTGACGGATCACGCTACTGTCATTTCCTTTGGTTGTGGATTATCGACCAGAGGGATCGAAATAGACTCATATGAGCAACTCTGTAAATTGCAGATGAATATTCTTGCGTCAATGATTGCATCTCATATCTCATTGCTGCCTAGCCTCTACTAGGAGTTTGTCCAAATTCTATTTTCTCATTCCCATCAACTTGTTGTCTTGATCAAGGATACCTTCTTCCTTGACAGTGACTATTTTAATCGCCTTCTCGCATTACTTTTAAAATAATCCCCCTTTCGAAATTTCCTTTTCGTGCTATTTAATTCATTTCAAGTACTCATATGAACTAGTCCATTTTTTCCCTGTGGATCAAACCTTTTACTGCTAGCTACATTCACTTGTTCTTAGTAGTAAATTGTAATAAATTTATATTTGACAGCTGAGGATTTTAACGACGATCCGAGGCCTAGTCAAATTTTGGCGCCATTTCCGGGGAAATTACGGTTACTAATTTTGTGTTTACTTGTTATATTTTAGATATGGAGGATCAATCACGAGCAGAGTTGACCCTCAGGGAATTGAATGAAGAAATAGAGCCTACTACTCATTCTTGTCTTGATCTACCACCAGCAAAGCATGACTGGACCATCAAGCCAAATATCAAGTAGACCATCAAGAAGTTCTATGGTAGTCCCGATGAAAATCCCTACATTCATTTAAGGATCTTCCACTTGGAAAGTGAAGATCACAAACCTCAAGAAGTATCTCTAGAAAGAACAAAGCTTAGAGCTTTCCAGTGGTCCTTAGAAGAATCTGCGAAGCATTGGTACAACTGTTTCCTCACAACTCCATCACCACTTGGACTCAAATTTCAGGTGCCTTCTTGAGGAAATACTGGAACTCCCATAAGACTGGAGCAGCCAGAAAGAATCTTATTAGGATACAACAAGGAGATGCTGAGAATCTCAGAGAATACCACAAAAGATTCAAGGAATTGCAGGACATCTGTCCAGTTCATGGTGTCTGATGAAAATCTTGTTCAATATTTTTATGACGGAATGAGGTCAATCGATAGAGACAGAGTCGATACAGCAGCAGGTGGAGCTTTGGAAGATACCACTCCCGCCAGAGCCAAACAACTACTTCAAACGATGGCTGAAAATTGCACCAACAATAGCTCTCTAGAGCATTCTAAACCTGTCTCTTCTGTTGATTCTATTGTTTTTGAACAGATTGCTACTATTGCTAATTTCATTCGTAATGTTTCTACAGTTATGCTTGACCAAGATAACAAGCAAGGATAGGGAGAACAGTCAAGCCACAACTGGATGCAACATCAACCCCACCAGCAGGCTGACACATATTGTCTTTCATTAGCAGCACCTCAGCATTCACAATGGACTGGACCTTCTATCGAAGACACACTGAACACTATTAAATCCAATCAAGCCGCCCAAACAACTTTAGCAGCCACCTTTGCAACCGCCTTGGTAGAAATTCAGAGACAACTCAACCAGTTGGTGGGAGATCACAAAACCCAACAAAAGAACCTGCCTTCCAACGTCATGAGCAACCCAATATGTAGTGTTAATTCAATTAGTTTAAGAAGCAGCACTGAGCTACCCGCAAAGAAAGACACTAAGACAGATGAACAAGAGCGAGAACAAAGACAGCTCAAGAACTGGCAAGATGCACTAGATGGGCTGTATAAATACAAATCCCCAAGGAGAGACGAGGAGGATACTAAACCAGAAGAAGAAGAAAATACACCGCCACCCTCCCATCCTACAATTGCAAGGACAGAAAAGAAGGAGGATGAGGAAGAAATTTTGGATACATTCAAGAAAATGAAAATCAACACCCCTATGCTTGATTTAGTTGCCAAAATTCCTAATTACACTAGATTTCTGAAAAAATTATATACTAACAAAAAGAAACTTGCAGATGTTGAACATGCTGGATTGGTCTAGAATATTTCATCAGTTTTCCAATCCGAGCTACTAGAAAAATGTATAGACCAAGGAGTTTTTGACATTTGATGCGTCGTCGAAACACGTCAAAAATACTAAAGAAAACCTGATGCCAAGATGCACAATTAATTTATATATATCGGTAACAGGGTCGAACACAGGGATTGGAAGGAATGAGATCTAGCCCTCGATGTATGACTCGGAACAAACGCACAGGAACGTAACACAAGGGAGGGGTTAATTGGCTAAACAAGTTATCCAAGGCAGAGATATGAGCTAACAAATATAACTAATGAAAATAGTAATCGAGGGCACGACAAACAAACAATACCAGAAGCAAGAATAAAGAGTAGAGCAAGTAGACAGTAGGCAGGTAAAGATAATAAATCAGAGGAGAAAAGATCTTAGCAAAGGTCATTCTTGGGTTGCGTCGAGGGCTCGTTAGTCATCGGCGCATAAATTTTCTATTCTCATGCAATAGACGTGCTATAGGGGCCAAGTCTTCCGGAAACCCCCTACTTTCCTTCTTAAGAGAAGCTACCCCCCGTTCTCACATATGAGGTGGCCTTGACACTTCGCCATCCTCCTAGCTGCCTCCCTTTCTCACGGGTGAAGAGGCAGTCTTTACACTTCAGCCTGTCACTACTCGAAGCGGGGAGGCTTAATTCAAAGTGCCCATGAAGAAGAGGAAAGACACGTCTAGGGCAAGATACCTCTCAGTTTGTTAGGCTCACGGCACCACCTTAGTCGGTTACTTGCCCTAGCCGGATTGGACCAAATGACATGATGACTCCGGACTAGGTGTCTACTGTTCCCTATAACCTCACATTTCGTTATCGCTACAAGGATGACAATAATCACAAAGGAAAAATAAAGAGTTGATCAAGCTTCTAATCATCCTAGGTGAAAATGGAAAGAAAAATGACAAGCAAGCGAATACCACATTAAGAACATATTCAGTATGTTTAGGCCTCTTAACTACCCATGCAACCCGCGAAATACCTTTGCTAAGAACGTGGGGTTTAGCTACTCATGCTGAAAAATAAACAAACAATAGATCTATAAGGCATAACAAGTAAAGAAGAGATAAAAGAAAGAAAACTTGATTAATACCAGCCAGAGCAAGGCTCTGGTTTGTTAACAAAACGTTTGAAGCCCAGCGGCTATGGAGAGAAGAGGGAAGAACAAACCCCAAAGAGAACTAAAACTAGAGAGATAAAACTAGTGTATGGAATGATGTCTAAAACCCTAGCTATTACAAACATAAATATCCTAACAGCCCAACAAAGGACAAAATTCCACCTTTAGCAAGTACAACACAAGGAGACCATGCTGCATAAAGCACAAAGCATAAAGCATAAAGCGGCCAGAATTGGTAGAGGAAAAAGTCTGTTAGAATCAGTGCAGACTCTCTGAAAAGTATCAGAGGGGACACGTGGAAGCTTAGCCAAGAGGACACGTGGAAATAGCACTTTTGGCTCGTCAAGGGCTCGATGATGGAATCCACGTCAAGGCCTCGATAGCTATCTTGGTGTCGTGGCCTCGATGTAAGTCTTGAAGCTTGAGATCTGCACAAATCGCCAAGAAAGTATGTGTTTTTGAATGTTTTCCCTTTTTGGCCTTGATCTGCAATAAAGATGGAAATGAAAGCAAATCAGCAGTATCATGCCCTAAATCATAGAGATAATGGAGGGAAAAATACGCATAAAACACACACTATCAAATATCCCCACACTGCCCAATGCTCGCCCTCAAGCATTAACAAAATTAAAATCCACCCCAAAGACATAAACGAATACAGTCAACCTTAGCACGAGAACAAACAAACAAATCAATCTGTCGAGCCCTCGACAACACAACCTCTGTCTAGGAGAGCACCTGCATCAGATCAGAAGGATAATAACCCTATAGATAAGACTTTCCCACATCAGGCCCAGACATAAGCAATCCTCACAAGAAATATGTTTACGCTCTCACTCGCAAACAGGGCAAAGTGTTTAATCGCTTAAAAAGCAAGTAACACAGCACATGACAGAGTTTGCATATCAATCCAACTTAAAGAGCACATACATAGGCAATCAATCAATCAAAAGACTTCACATCGGGGGCAAGAAAGGAAGGAATAAATGATAAAAGGAAGAAATAGTGGGAGAAGGGGCAGAGAGAAATGAGAAAGTGGAAAGAAGGACGAAGAGGAGGTGAAACCAACTCAAACCCAGAGTGTTCCCTTGGCAAAAGAAATCGAGGGTGGTGAGACAGTTTTGTCGAGAGCAGAGGGCTAGATGAGATTTCTTGGATTTTGTGCGGGGGAGGCCTTCTTTTGTAACGGCTGGGATGGCTGTTGGTGGTGACCTTTCCTTCCTTTATTTTATTTCTTTTATTTTGTTTTTGCTTTTTCTTTTTTTTTCTTTTTTTTCTTTTTGTTTTTTTTTTAAGAAAGAAAAAGGAAGGGGGCGCGATTCTTGAGAACTTACTTCAGCTAGGGCTTGTTTTTCCTTTTTTGGGACATTCTTTTATAGGTTGCCCTAGCTTTTGCTTTCATCACCGAGAGTTTGCATCAAATATCCTTGCACCGAATCCCCACACTTTGGCTTTGATACTCATCTAGTCCTCAATGACGCTATCTACGAATACCACTCACTTGCCAAGGAAAAAGATCAAAGAAGTGTTAGTTCAAATGGCTAGAAGGGGGAAGCAAAGGAGGGTAAGAGTGAATGAGAATCGAGGGCAAGATGATGAAAAAGAAGAGAATGAGGGAAGGGAGATGGAGAAAAGAACAGCAATTGATGCAAAGCCTTCGTCTTTTTGTTGCTTTCCCATGTCTAAGGATGCCTATACCCAAGGATATCATGCAAACCTAGTATGTGCCTAGCTAAGCATTTAATCACACAGAAAAAAGTATGGCATGAAGGCTCAAAGTGCTCACAGGGTGCTATTTTTGACTACTGATGTCCAGGCCTAGATGTAGTTATAAGGGTCAACAGGCAGAGCATCGTGTCCAGGGCACGACGAGTTGATTGGCAGTTTTATCCTAAGTGCCCAAGTTAACTGTGTGTGTCCATACATGGGGGTTTCAAAACATGGGCAGTGCTAACAAAAATTCTAATATAAAATCCAAAAATTTAAACTCCACGAATCAGACAGTCATGCAACAAGCATAAAAATTAAACATGCAATCAAGCAAAAAATATAGAACAAACAAACGAACAAACAAACCCCTCCCCACACTTAGGTCGCGCATTGTCCTCAATGTGAGAAGGGAAAAGAAGTTCAAAAGTTCCAATGAAAGCTAGTAAAGAGTACAACATAAAAATAAAGGTGAAAATGCTTTTGCTCGGGGGCCCGAGGGCAGGAATTGTGGGATGGGACTCAAAAGTGTGGGAGATTCTTCCTGGAAACTTCAGCGGTCAAGACCTAAAGTTTCGTGAGGATGGACTGGAGGAACCGTTCGATCGCTGCCGAGCTAACAATGAGTGGACCAGAGGGTGCTGCAGCTGAGGTTGAGGCATCGTGGGCATGACTGGTAGGAGTGGGCTGGACTGGAATAGAAGTACTTGCTGGGACTGGTCGTACTGGGTCTCGAGGCCTCGATAGGTCTGGGTACTTAAAATCACCACCATATTTCGTGCCGAAAACCTGCTCCTTCTAGGTTGTACATCCTGCACTAAAACTTAAAACACCCTGTGAGATACATAGGTGCCCCATCCCATCAAGGGTTTTGGGGTCTAAATCTTTAAAGGGCATATGTGTGTAAAGATCGCAAGATTCAACATCAAGGCCATGGCTAGCAACAACAAGAAGAGTGACAAGTGATCCTAAAATGAGGGTGCGGTTTAAATTTTGTACATTTGTGATAGCCAACGCAACCCAATAACCCAAATTTACCCTTCGCTTGTGGACCATGGACCATAGGAAAAAAAATTCCTGCATCGATAACTACCCAAATGTATTAATCTTTCTTGAGAGTGTAATGGCAAGGTATCGATGCAGAATTCGTAGAGATGGGTCGGCAAGTTCATGGGCTTTAAAGGCTCGAGGGCTAAACTCGGCATTAGGATTACCGATCAGCTCTCGTAATGCCTCATCAATATTAAAAATAGTAGGAATCACAGTCAGAGCATGTTTATAGAAAGGAGAATCTATTTCATCATTGTGCACAAAATTAAGCAGGTTGTTAAAATCATTTAAGGACAATTCAGACCACTTGTTCATCAAACGATAATTAATGACTCCAGGTGCAGACAAGTTAGGGCCAGATTTGCCTTTTGGCTTAAAGTGTTCTGGGGCAACCCAAAAAGAAGTGAAAAATTCAAGTGAGAGCTCAAGAAACGTCGGGTGTTCAAGGAAGAAAATAGCTTCCCACCCTATGTTTCTGATGAGCTCTCGGATTTGAGATCCAATTCCCATTTTATCATAAAAAGTCAGATCCAGACGTGCACATGGGTTTATGCCTTAGGCAAGACAAGCATGCAACTTATCACGAGAAGTTTTACCATGGAAAACTAACCATCCTTTTAGAGAAGAAAGGTTAGAAGGAACCTGGGGTTTGGCGGCTGATCGAGGGGTCGACGATGTACCCGGCGTCTTGCCTTCGATGGGCGATGCTTCCACAATGCACCGCTTCTTCTTGGAAGTTGTAGTGGCGGCCTTTCCCTTCTCCTCTACTTTCAACTTTCTCTTGGTGGTGGTTGGAGCAGCCTTATTCATCATTTTCTCCGCCCTGGCCGGAGTGACTTGGGCTTGCTCTGCTTCTTCTTTCTCGGCTTCCTCAACCTCAGTGTCTTCCTTTTCTAACTCAGCCTCTCCTTTCCCAGCCGTTAGGGTTTCACCCCCACCTTTTCTTTCGGGGGCTTGACTGTCTTCTTCGACCTCCTTTTGGTTCTCCTCCTAGTTGTGCTCCTTCTGGTTGTTCTTCTCCTGCTTGTCCTCCTCCTCGACCTCCTCTTTCCTAGGCTGGCTACTCACGGCAATGGAGGGGGGTAGCTTCACCACCTTTCCTTTCCCTTCTTTCTTTACAGCCTTTGGTGGAACCGTTTGTTTCTGTGATCAAGTGCGGCTGGCGCCAAGACCTGGTTTAACGGTCGACATCCTCCCCGATCTGGTTATCGTGTGGGTTGGAGAGACAGAGTCGGTGACGATGAGCTCTTCACTGGAGTCTAGCTCGACTGGGGTAAAATTACCCTGGCTGTCTATACACCCCGGATCTTCGCCTGAGTTGTGGGCTGGACTGGCGTCTTGTGGTTGGGTAGGTTCCTCGGTATCAAAGGCAAAATCTTCTACGGGAGGAACAGTGGTGGAGTCGGATGTGGATGTTGAGCTAGGGGGAGAGGTGGGTTGTGATCCTCTGGTGGATTTGTGGGCAACCATCTTCTTTGTCATTGGAATGGTATACGAGGTGACAAGAAGAAAGAAGATGGGGAAGGTGTGTAAGGTTTAGGGTTTGTACATGTGTGCTGACCAAACAAAGAAGTGGAAAAGAAAAGCGTGGGAAAGGCTAACAGAGGTTGGTAGAGGAAAGGACGGAGAGAGGGGGGCTGATTTGATTTTCTGCTAATCAAGCTGACGTGGCGCAAGGGGAGAGGGTGTCAGGCGTCTACTGCAAATCCCAACTGCCAAAAGCAAACATCCTTTTTGAAATTCAAAAAGGGGTTAGAGGAAGATGAAACAAAAAAGGAATAAAGGGAAGATAAAAACTATTAATAAATATAAATAGCTAAGAAAGAGGACAAGATAATTAATGAAAGAAATATGAGTGGGGAAAGGAAAGAGAGTAATGATGAGTAGTGATTAGATAAGGAATAAAAATAAAATAAAATAAAATAAGTAAATAAAATCAAGAGACAAAGCTAGCATATGAAACATAAAAAGCTGAATAAAACAAAGCAAAAGAAGGCATCAGAGCATTAAATAAAAATAGTCAAGGCATTAAATGAAAAGAGAAGAGAGAGAGAAGAGAAGGTAGAACGGAACATGGAATGTCTCCATGCTTGGCCTTCATTAACGTTCAGGCTTCGACGTTAGTTCTGCTATCTAGGGCTGGACGGGTGGTTCGACCACCTCCATGTCCTCAACTGTAGATGGCTTGAATCCTTCATAAAAAGGCTTTAACCGGTGACTATTTACTTTGAAAATTTCTCTGTTTCCAGGATATAGGATCTCAATGGCACCATGATCAAAAATGGTCGTGACAATATATGGACCTGCCTATTTGGATTTAAGTTTTCCTGCAAAAAGACGGAGGCGAGAATTGTACAATAAGACCTTCTGGCCAACAGTGAAAGATTTTTGAGAAAGAAGCTTATCATGTTGGATCTTAGTCTTGCTCTTGAAGATGAGGGCATTCTCATATGCATCATCCCTCAATTCCTCCAATTCTTGGATTTGTAGGCGGCGGTGCTTCCCGGCCTCTTCCAGATCCATGTTGACTTTCTTGATCACCCAAAAGGCTGTGCTCAAGCTCAACTGATAGATGGGATGGCTTGCCATAGACGAGACGATATGGCGTCATCCTAATTGGGGTCTTGAAGGTTGTACTATAGGCCCATAGAGCATCATCCAACTTAAGACTTCAATCTTTACGGGATTGATTGACCGTTTTCTCAAGAATAGATTTGATCTCGTGGTTGGAGACTTCGGCTTGACCATTGGTCTGGGGATGGTAAGTCGTGGAGACTCGATGAGTCACACCACACTTGTTTAGAAGTGAAGAGACAACCTAATTGCAGAAATGTGTCCCTCTACCGCTGATTAGGGCACGAGGGGTTCCAAACCTGTTGAAAATATTAGTGCGAAGGAAGTTGACTACCACCTTTGAGTCGTCTGTCTTGGTAGCCTTGGCCTCGATCCATTTCGAGACATAGTCGACAGCAAGGAGAATGTAAGTATGGCCGAAAGAGCTTGGAAAGGCAGTGTTTTTGGAACCGGACCGGACCGGCCGGTTCGGTCCGATTCAACCGGATTTTTTGACTTTCCGGCCAGATTCGACCCATCGGACCGGAAATGCATGTGAACCAGGTTGGACCGTCCGAACCGGCCGGTTTTTTGACAACCAGCGAACCGGATTGAACCGGGTTGAACCGGCTAGTTCGATGTGAAACACCAAAACGACGTCGCTATCTTCCTTGCAATGACATGCAGATTAGAAAGGCTTGGACGACTCTTTTCTATGCGGTGATTTGGACTATTTGGAAATTTCAGAACGCGGTGGTATTTAAACAAGTGGAGTATAGTAATGTGAGGTGCGTCAACATGATATTCTCCTTGTGGCATTGGTGGTTGAAAAGTATAGACCAAACATTTTCCTACAGTATGTATGATATGCTACAAACGCCGGAATGGCTTCTATCCCAGCGGGATATTGGATGAGTGGTAAGCGTCCTTGCTGGTCCAATTCAAGAGTTTTGCTACTGTCTGGTTTTTTATTTTTTGTAGCAGGTGGGAAGGTGTGGCTGTCAAGGTGTTCTTTTGTGCTTGTCTTCTTTTTTCTGCTGGGCTAGCTCGGTTTAGGTGCTCCTTGCACCTACTGAGCATAGCTTCTGTACATTATCCTCCCCTTTTGCTTTTTTTCTCCTTTGCTTTAATAAAATCTCTATCAGCTTATTTTTTTTAATTTTTAAAATGATCTTTCTTGATCACAAAAGGCATATGCAAATAATGCCACTAGTGTTTCACAACTTGTAACACAGCTATGTATTCCTTTTCATATGTAGACAACCTCAAATGTTTAGGACCAAAAGCCTTGCTCATATAAGAATTGGTGTGCCATTTTGGGACAACACAACTCCATAACTAGCCCCACTAGCATCAGTCTCTACTACAAATGGACAAGAGAAATCAGGCAAAGCCAGAACGGGTGTAGAACACATAGCTGATTTTAACTCCTCAAATGCAGCCACCGCTTCCTTTGTCCATTTGAAGTTTCCTTTCTTGAGTAGATTAGTAAGAGGCTTACTTATAACTCCATAGTCCCTCATAAATTTCCTGTAATACCCAGTCAGCCCTAGGAATCCTCTCAACTCCTTGATGTTTTTCGGTAATTGCTACTGTTTGACTGTTTGAATCTTCATACTATTAGTTGCTACTCCCTCTTTAGATACCACATGACCCAAATATTCCACTTGTTGCTGACCAAAACTACATGTAGACCTCTTTGCATATAGCTGATGCTGATTCATTAGCTTGAAAACTGCTTTTAAATGAATTACATGGTCTTCTAAGGTCTTTCTGTACACCAAAATATCATCAAAAAATACCAGCACGCATTTTCTTCAACAATTCAGCAAAGACACTATTCATAAGGGATTGGAATGTAGCTGAGGTGTTAGTCAAACCGAAAGGCATCACTCTAAACTCATATAATCCTTGGTGAGTCCTAAAAGTTGTCTTATGTACATCTTCCTCCCTCATTTTGATCTGATGATAGCCAGACCTAAGGTCAAGCTTAGAAAATACAGCCGCACCATTTAACTCATCCAACAGATACTTTATAAGCAGTATGGGAAATTTGTTTTTGATGGTTAAAGTATTTAGTTTCCTATAATCAACACAAAATATCCAAGTACCATTTTTTTTCTTAACTAGTATGATAGGTGAAGCATAAGAGCTATGAGAGGGCTAATCACACAATTAGCAAGCATCTCTTTAACCAATTTCTCAATCTCATTTTTTTGCTCATAGGAGTACCTATAGGGTCTGACATTTACTGGTGTTGCCCTATGTATCAGAGGTATAGCATGGTCAAATGATCTTTGAGGTGGTAGCGATTTAGGCTCCTCAAACACTTCCTTATACTTATCCAGCTGTTTCAACAGCTCCTTTAGTGTAGATTGAGACTCTTGTTGCTACAAGTTACTAGTATCCATAGCATAAAACTGAGCCACTAACCCTGTTGTACCATCTCTCCATCCTTTACCTATTTTAGAGGCAATCGTCATCTTTAAACAAACTTCTTCCTTCAAGCACTGTAAGTCAAGTGTCTTCCCTTCATAGGTTATTCTCATTGTCATCTTGTCATAGTTGAGATTCACCTCATGAAAGGTTCTTAGCCAGTTGCCCCCAAGTACCAATTCGCAACCCCCAAGTTTGAGTGTAGGTTGAAATATCCAAGAATGCTTTATATAGATTTTACTAATATCTTATGCAGGATCTGACAAGTGGGGCCCAACTAATCATGAGATATCAAACTATTTATATGCTTCATCTTCCTCAATGAGAGAGATATACAGATTCATACACACACCCAAAAAATACAACAGTACTCTGGTAACATCTCTAAAGACCATAAATAAACTATTTTCTCATCCCCTCGAATCTAACTTGATCGTCGGAGGCTCTATGCCGGAGCACACCTCCAGCACTTTACAGGCACATCTTCGGTTGGATCCAAGCCAGGTAATCACCAAGGTTAGCGTTAACAATACTGTAAAGTCCTACCCTCGGGTCCAGGATTATCATTTTGGTGCTTCCATTGAGAGCCTTTTGGATCATTGGGTGAGATTTCCCTAATATTAAAAACTCTCCTCTCATTTTTTACTCATTTTTCAACTGTTGTTTCGCCATCATGACTTCCAATCAGAACAACACATCCATCCCACCCACCCCAATAGATATATCCAGAACTCCTCAGATCAATACCACCTCCATCACCCCACACTTGGCATAGTTGCAGCCACACACATGGCGACCAAGTTCCATGTACCAATAGTCAAGCTATCGGCTCCGACCAACTCTAAAAAAAAATGCAAGCGACATACTTCAAAAGGAGAAATGGGCTTTTCAAGAAAGCCCGTGAACAAACCATCCTCTACGAAGCCAAGGTCCCCATCTTCTTCGTATCCCAAGATCATCATCATCTCCACTGATCAGCCCCACTTAGTGGCATCCACGACCATCATAAGCTTCACCGCTGGAATCAGCGACTGGATCAATGGCGTCCTCCGTGATATATGCTCCTCTTGCACCAACCACATCGAGCACGACGGCTCACGGTGCTACCTCTGCCATAATCACTCAACCCCACACTTGGCATAGTTGCAGCCACACACATGGTGACCAAGTTCCATGTACCAATAGACAAGCTATCGGTAACAAAAAGTCACCAAGATGTCGACAAGCTACCACCAAGTTGTCGGCAAGCCACCACATCAATCTATCGGCCATCAACGAAAAGCAAGCAAGCGAGGAGATGCATTGTCAGTATGTTAACGGGGACAACAACCAAGAAGCAAGCTACCGAGTTTACCAAGCAACTGACAACCACTCGGCATGCAAACGGGAAGCAAGCTAATGGGTTGACGTGCACACCCGACAGCCACTCCCGAAAAACTACCCACGCTTTCCGACAACTCCCCAAGCAAGCTGTAAGCGTCCACCTCCTCTTGAGTGACATGTAGTGAACTTGCTGAGAAGATGAACAGTAGCAGAACCAAATTAAATATAATGGCAATATGTTGACGGATACACCCGACAGCCACCCCCGACTAACTACCCATGCTTGCCGACAACTCCCCAAGTAAGCTGGAAGCGTCAACCTCTTCTTGAGGAACATGCAGGAAATAGATGCCCATTTTTTGCGTCAGTAAAAGTAAAAGTAAAATAGCGTGGAGAGCATACAATTTTCATTTTTTGATTATGCTAACTCTAGTAAAGTTATAATATATACACCGTATGCTACCGTTTTTCTTATGCTAACTCATAAAATTATTGAGTTTTCTCTAAACAAATATAGTGCTAGCAGGTTTGAAGCAAAAGATGTGATTTGCATCTATGAGGCCATTCATTCCTTTGAGAAAATAAAATCCAAACGGGAACAAAATAGCGGCCAATGTCCATGTTATCCTTTTGAGTATGTTGGTACAGTCAATGGTGCAAGTGTTGTCATGGCTAAGACAAAGACAAGCAAACAGCAGCCGTAGAAGTTGACGGAAACTATTTTCTTTTGAACAAGAAACAAGTTGATGGGAATCATGCTAACGGGCAGCAACAAGTTGAAGGGTTGACATGCACACCTGACAGCCTCTCACGACAAGCTACCCATGCAGTAGAAGAAGGGTTGCAAGATGCGGAGTGGGTCTTGAAGAAAAACCCATTCTTTTGAACAAGCAACAAGTTGACGGGAATCATGCTAACGGGCAACAACAAGTTGACAGGAATCATTCTAACGGGCAGCAACAAGTTAACGAGAATCACTTAACGGGCCGTAGCAAGCTAAATAGCCTCCAAACTCTCGGTAAGCTACCGGGCTGCATCACCAAATCCCTCCAGGAAATTAACAAGGACACGGCTGCCCTAGTTTCTAGAGCAAACGGGAAGCAGACGACAAATCATGGTGCAGGTAACAAGGTGAACAGTAGCATAAGACAAATTAAATATAACGGCACAAATGGTAATTATTCTATACAATCAATTAGCCTCATTAATGGTGTTAAGATAATAGGGTCAATGCCCCTCTAACATGACACGTCGTTACAAACATGCATTGGCATACATAGTGATTATTTGGTGCAAGAAATAAATTACCGAGTTAAGCAAGACACTAGATCAAGTCAGCTAATTGATCATCTGCATAAGTTTAGGCACGCAAACACCTTATCGGTTTAATGAGTACATGGACATCTTATCATCTGGAAAATACACTAGCCACTTTCAATCAAGTCAAATGGAACTCAACGGTACTCCGATACCTAACTCCTGAAATATTGCTAATCTAAAGTTGTTTCATTCCAGATCACATGCGCTTTTTATATCCTCTATGTGATTAATAACACCGTGGACATAGACTTTTATGTTGAACCACGCTAAAAAAAAATCTTGTGTTGTTTTTTCTTTTCTTTTTTCTTTTATGCAGGACATATGATACAACTAATCTTCAATCACTATGGACGTAGGTAACCTGATACAATCCCAGGATGTATCATGCGCCAACATGGCATGATAGCTGCCAGGAGTTCTAATCGCATATGGACTCCCATACACCGACTTCGACAACTCGAGCATCCATGGTCAGATCAGGGTGATTCAAATGTTACTGGAACGATTGAGATGTCAACTAACACTGGTCCAAATATTAGCCAATTTCGACGAGTGGATCGTTGACAAATATATTATGACATTTCATTGACAGTAGCTTGGTGTGTCGACCCTTGTTGTCATGACAACAAGCCCTTATCGTCATGACGACAACGGACTTTCTGGATTTTGTTGAAGTCGCACCTTTGGAAGCGTTTTGGCCAAAACGCATGAAGCCTTGCGTTTCTTTTGTGTGCTGACTTTTAAATTAAGTTACTTTAATTTAAGAACTTATTTGTTTTAATTATTATTCATTTTATTTGGTAATTAGAGTTATGGGCCGAATGGAAAGCATGTTTGTTTCCATTTTCGACTAGGGTTAGAATTTAGACTATTTAAGGAAGCCTTTTGGCAACGTTGTAAGGATCCTTCGTTTTATCAAAAATACAGACTTTGTCTTGTGAGTTAAGCTCCAAATTGTTCATGCGTGAACCTTGTCTTCAATTGAGTCTGAACATTCGATTGATTATCAAGTAAAACCCGAAAGTTCACCCCTTGTGTCGTTTCCCTTAGGAGTGTATTCACAGGTTGAATATAGGTCTAGAATTCGATCCAAGAACTCTCATCTTGTATCGATTAGGAGTGCTAACACAGGTTGTTAGTAGGTTTAAGTTTTACAAGAAGAGTCACTATCATTCCGCATCCGAAATCCAGACTTGTACTAGATCAGAATTACGTGTTACACATCCTTACGCAACTAGGATCGTATCAGTTGGTAGCGGAGCTCAAGGCATTCAAGTGTGGTAACTATCCTTTCTGTTTTAATTTTGTTTTCAATTGTTGAGATTGATTCTTCTTCTACCCGATCTAAATCAATCTCCTTGTGTGTCGTGTGTTAGTTGTTTGTGAGTCGAGTCGATCTAGGGTTCTAGATCTTGTTGCGTCTTTGTGTGTGCGTTTAGTGTTTCAATTCCAGTCATAAAAGAGTCTCAAAAATACCAAAAAGAGTCTATTTTAATTTTTTTCTTAGTTACATTCGTTAGCTAAA
>NBIL01157054.1:0-15459 GCA_002752925.1 Viola pubescens var. scabriuscula | reverse complement strand
TAGACAAACGCAACCAAAAACATCATTAAACTTTTATTATTTAGTGATTTTTACCCACCTTGCATGTGTGGAAAATCTCTTTCAAAACAAAATAACAGTATCAAAAGTAAGGCTCGGTAAGGTCTCATGCATATTTCAAGTATTGTAATCTTTTTTTCCTGCAATGACAATAAGCTTGTTTCTATCAACAAATAACAACAAAAAAGAATTGGTCATCCAATTTCATCCGTTTGATCAGTCAATTTGATTCTTTTTTCATCTTTTGATGGGAAAAAGAAAATTCACAAAAGAATTCACATTAGTATGCTTCTATACACATGTATATATATATAGATTAGATTGATGACGCAATACTAAAGAAACAAAGGTAATGAAGTCCTACTTAGATAATGACTAATGTGAGTAAGCTGCATCTGCATCTAGCTCTCCTGCCGAAAACCTCAGGCATCAATTAGTAACCACCAAAAAGTGAGGGAAATTGCTCGCCATCACATCACGCCTCAGCAAGTTTCAAGCGAGGAACGATGTTCATGGATTGGAGTTCCTGCAGTGATAGACAACCACACATCGAAAATCATAACATAAACATTGAACAGGGAGGAGGATAAATGTTTAATCGCTAAAAATATAATCAACAAAACATTTACCTGTATTAAGAGCTTGCATGCATATGGCAATTTCATAGTACCAATGTTCTCCCCATTTTTACAAGTGGAACACATTCCAGCTCTAAGCTTCTGACTGTAATATCCTAGCAAACCACATTTCCTGCAAACCTGTGCCGAGTAGTGCAGCTATCAGAGACTTTCCACATAAAATACAGGACATTCTCTTTCTGACAACAACAAACACAGCTAAAGTCTATCATAGAGTATTTGATTTCCAGCCTGGTATATTCAAAGTCTTTGACCCTCTTATCCTTTTCCAGGTCATTGACCAATGGAGGTTTAATGACATTCATCATTGCGTTTTAACAAAAAGATCAGCATATATTCTAGTCTGTGAAATGGACAAGTGATGGTGAACTGTTCATTGACCATTATCCATCCCCTTGATTAGTCATTGACAGCTCCAATTTTATTTTTAAAGCATTGGGGAAAATGAGCAGTGGAGTTCGATTTAGTGCCCAAAATCTGTTTGAAGTCTCTATGTAGCACAGCAGAAGATTCAAAAGGTGAAAGTAAACTTCTTCCAAACATGTATAGCAATAACATAGGTAAGAAGTATAACTGGGGTTACCTGAACTTCAAAAGGATCACTGGAAAGCATTAGGCGCTCGTAAATTAGACTGCTAGCACCATAAGCAATTAAGCAATCACGCTCCATTTCACCAACACGAAGTCCTGGAAAAAATACATTTATTAGAAGACGGAAATCCTGACAAGGAAATCAAAGTTAAGAAAGTATATTGACAGAGGAGACCGTACCTCCATTTCGAGCTCTCCCTTCTGTAGGTTGTCTAGTCAAAAGAGTACGCGGTCCATTGCCTCTAGCATGCATTTTATCCATGACCTAGACATGTATATAATTTATTAATTGAACTAACAAATACATGATTAGTGTAAGTTAACAAATGATATGAGGAAAAAATTAATGAAATGCCATGTCAAAAAGGACACGACAGAAAATTAATAAATTAAAATCTGGAATGCATTAAGTGAATAAAAGAAGGATGAGTAGATGCCATGTTAAAGACTCTTCTGCATACTAGGCCATAAACGTCATAGAGATGGTAATAGTTAAATCACGTTATGCAAGGATTGATATCTTAAAAACATTTATGGTAAAAATCAAAATTAATAATGATGTCATGCCAAAAAGAAGGCTAATCTCACCATATGTTTCAACTTTTGGTAGTAAATTGGACCCATGAAAATATATGATTGTAGTGGAGAACCTGTAATACCTGGAAAACAGAACACATCGAGGTAAACTTCCTTGATATGCATATCATTTTGCCCCTACATCATCAACTACCTTGGGGCACTGTACTTGTGTCCAATATCTTGATGCACATGACCATATAAAGACACTTCTGTGTTGTTAAGAGAAATTACATCCATATGGACCATCCAAACACAGACCTTGCTCTTTAATGCAAGCACTTCATATTTTCAGTTTAAGTAGAGTATGTATTTCCATCATGGAGATTTACGATATGATCTTCAGTATGTTATGAGAGAGATGTCAAGATGAGCTTTCATCACAGATTTCGTTTACAAGTTGTCATTTTTTAAACGACAGTCTTAAGAGTAAAATAGCAAAACCTGAATAAAGGAAGTCCTTCCCATTGTAGCAAAAGCCATGATTAACAAGAGTCTCACTGTCACAAAGCAAGAAAAGTTTTTTTTAGAAAATGAAAACCTGCAATCATTGAAACCCTAAAACCATGGGTAACATGCAATTTTACTCGTATAGTTTTCCTTTGGTTCCACTTTAGTCACTGAAAAAGAAAAACAATATCTTGCAATATCTGTCACTTGGTTCCTAATGGTTTCCAAGCTATAGCAATTGAGTCCAACTAGCTCAATGTGAAAGCTGACCAAACACCATTTTCACCATATGGAGATGCAGATACACAACTCACTAATCCCATTCTCCTTTATACCCAATGATTTCTTCCCCCTCTCTAATTCCTGTGAAGTTCATTGAAACAGTTTACTTCGCGATAATCAGCGATGATACCTGATAAAGAGGGATAACAACTCAATTTGCTGCAATGACAGCAAGAGAAGAGGAGAGATAACAGCCACTAGGATGAGTTTAGAGCAAGTTTGGGTAGGGGTGATCAGTGATGAGTGTTGGAGGGGCAGTGGAGGACTAGGGAGAGAGGAGTAAGACTCATCTCAGTTCCTATATTTTTCACAACAAATGGGATATTTAGAAAGTATTTTCAAAAAATAACAAAATTTAACTTTTCTTTTCTGAGTTCCACATGGAATGGAACACAAAAAAACTCCAGAACCTAACATACTACCATCTTTTTTACTCTATTGCAGATTTGAACGGAATTTATCAGATCTACTACTTCAAGGAATATATAACGGCTAATGTTACTACATTTTCTTAGAGGTTTGCAGGGGATAAAGTGGAACTGTAGACAAACAACATGAACTAAATTGCATAGTCCCCAAGAAAAAAGCAACATGACAAAGGTCAAGAGTACCTTATTGCTTCAACCCTGTCTGCATGACCACTTGGTTCACCAAATGCACTGCCATAATGAAATCTACCACTTGAAACTCCAGCTTTACTTCCAAGAAGCTCTATCATCTTTCCAACTGTCATTCGACTAGTTCAAACAAAAAGAATGTCAACCTGTAAATATCTATGCATACTCAAGGACCGCATTAGTCTTCTGTAACTCCAAGCATAAAAATAAGTTATGGAAAATCTACAATCTCTTCGCTTCTTTTCCAAATGCAAGATAATTCAGAAAAAATAAGGAAAATTAGCAAAGACACATATCAGGCAAATGAAACAATGGTCATAGTTGAAGCGTAGTTAATAAGAAGCTTGTGGAAATGCCAACATGATTACATGACATTGCATAAACTACACTTGTTCGATCATTATTCTTTTCTTTTGAGAATCCATTCAATCCCATTAGGTACATGCAATTGCAATTCTATTGCTAACAATGAACTGCCCAAACTGTATCCTATTTTGTTCAATCACTTACAGTCCCTTGTAATTAAAATCCCTGCAATCTTTAAAATTGCAAGCAAAACAAAAACTAATTATCCAATACCTCAGCAGACAGTACCTTCTATTTTGGCTTAGAGAACTGAGGGTCAAGAAACACACATGGTCCCGTTAAAAAAAACACACACGGGAAGTCCAACCTAGAGTGTCTTTATCCAACCAGAGAAATTATTTCGCTTCGTTTAGCTGGTTCACTCATTATTTGAAAGATCACATTTAAAGGTCCACATCAATAAACTCAAAGCTAAAACACGTGTATGGAATTGTTGTTCCTTCACAGGAAAGACATTGACAGTAAAACAAACCAACGTAATGAAGAAGGATACCTTGGGAAACCGTGAGGGTTCATAATCAAATCCGGGCAAATCCCACGTTCAGAAAATGGGAAATCTTCCTGTTGAACGATTGTCCCACAGACACCTTTTTGCCCATGTCTGCTACTAAATTTGTCGCCAAGCTGAGGGAGCACAAAAACAAAAGATTCAGCATGGATTCTGTTTTTTTTTTTAAGAGTTTCAAGGGTATACTTCATAAAATAAGAAAGAGGTATGCTTGCCTCCGGTCTACGAGTATGACGGGCTATAAGGTTGATACACAAATTGTCACTCTTATCAGAGTAAAGAGCAACCCTATCTACCACACAGGACTCCCCTTCAGGGTATTTGAATGTATGTGCACTTGGCCGATATTTCCTGCAGTTCACAAGCAACCTGTGAAAAAGGCTATCAAAAAAATAACTTAAAATCAAAAGAGATGATTACTGACATATCTGCTAAAGCAGATGGAGTTTCTGACGATCCCTTTATGACAATTGGAGTCTCCTTATTTATATAGATATCACCCTGTCTGATAGTTTCCCCAGGAGCAGCAATTCCATCATTATCTAATGCCTAGTCAAGTGGGGGAAAAAATGTCAGACGATAAAATGCAAAAAAATAAAATCAATACAAAATCTGAATGGAATGTCAACAAGTATGACTGGCAGGTTCATCATTGCAAATATTTGTATATGCGGTCACATCAAGAATTAGTTAAAATATATTGAAAGGTGAACTAGACGAGTGTTTTCTTTTTTCGAGAAGAATAAGCTCCAATAGCCAGTTCAGCATATCATTTGAGGCAATTTAGAATAAAAGGATGTAACGTGATGTGGCCTCTACTTGACTGTCCAGTACATTAATAAAGCAAAAGTGCACTAAAAGAAAAAATTACTACTGAAGCTAGCTTACTTTGTTGGCTACAATTCTATCGTCATAATTGTATGTTATAAGTCAAACCATTGAATTGTAGAACTCACCCCATCTATAAGATGCATCCCAAACCTCCCAATTAAACTAATAATGACATAATGAGTTTAGATGAAAATGCTTTTTCAAAGAAGGAAGCAAAAGACCCACATAACATACATCCAATAGCTTGCATTGATGCTCATGGAGGGAAAATCTTATTGAAAGCTGTAATTTGAATAGCAACATGGAATTAGGCACTAAAGCAAATACAGATGAAAACAAACTGTGAGTCAAGCTTTACCATTATGCCAACCAGTCAAATAAAGTCATATTTAGGTGTCAAAATGTTGATAGTTTCTGGTATTAGGACTGCGCCATGTTCTTTGGTTTAATTGTTGTCATATTTGTATACACAAATTTCTACTTCTACAATATTATTGTTAAAGATGAGGGGAGGAAACAACGGCAGAGAAACTCACCAAGGCCATGGAAACTAAAGTAAGACAAATATAGATGGGGAAAAAATCAACAAATAAGGAAATTCTGCAGGAGATAAATTTATACCCTCTCTCTTTCCTCGGATCTAGAAGGCCTTAAGATTCTATCAGATGACGCATTCTCATGCTTGGTAATAATGGTGGAAGAATACCTGTGGATCAACATAACTAAATTAAGCAATCACTGGTATTCTAGTAGATCAATAAATAAAACCACTCAAGGGAATACTTTGGCAATGAAAGATCATATGAAAAGATGCAATAGTGAAGCTGTCATAGCTATGTACTTTTTCATAACAATACAACGACCAAAACCACGATCAAGAGATGCCTTGTTCATGACTATTGCGTCCTCTATATCATAGCCACTATAACTCATCACTGCAACTGTTGCATTCTGCCCAGCCCCAAGCTTATCATATCCAACCTGACAGAGAACAGATTAATCGACAGGCCATAATCCTATTGATAGTTATTTATATTGCATAGTACTAACCAATTCAATTGTCCTTGTGGTCAATAAAGGTCGTTGAGGATACACCAATAGGTAGAGTAATGAGTCCATCCGGCATAACTGCAAAGACATTAACAACGTAACATTATGCACCGACATACTCCTGAATTCTTACTAGGAACAAAACTAGTCACAAAGAAGCCAAACCACAAATAGAACAGATGTCAGTCATGGGGGCAGTAGTAACAAACAATCCGGGGTAGCAATATTAGTTGTTCTTGGTCTTATTTACTGCCAAAATGCAGAAGCCTACCATGAACTATCTGCCAAATCCAAAATAGTCCCAAAACAAAAACACTTGTTGGTTTTTATCCCTAAACAATTACAACTAATGAAACCCTCAAGTTAAAAAATCCTAAGGTTCCGTCTCATTATTAGTGGAGAGTTCCGTATGTCAAGACCTCAATCACAGACAGAACCTTGAGAATTCTTACCAAATGAATTGATTGCTTCAAACAAATTGTTCAGGAACCAAAATCAAGTAACTCTTAGTCTATTTGTATTTGACCATTTGTTCAGTGCAGGGTGGTCACTTGCCCCATATTTACTCTAGAAAAAAAAATGAGATTTATATATCCATTGAGCAAGAAAATTACAGGCATGAAAAAAATATGGAAAGAAAAGCAGGACCATCTGGAACATAATTATACACATCTAGGATTTTGCAATTTGTAAATAGTGCTTATGGGACACCACAGCCACTCTTTTTTCACAAAGAGCAACAGGAAGAGGTGCTTAACCATGCCCCCCCGTATGAAACTAAGAGGAACCAGTAGCTAAACTAAATCTGATACACCATACGAACAGTATGCCACTTTATACGATGCATGGTTGAATTCCTTCATGGAACATGTAATAAGCAGAAACAGCTTCCCTTTAACTTAACTAAATAACTAAAACAAAAGTGTCAAAGACATACATTTATCATTTCCAGCTAAGAAGATGGGAAGGCATGCACACAACAATGCCCATGCTAGCCATGGTTATTATTAATACAGTTTTATGGAAAATGTATCACCAGTTGCTCTACTTTTTTTTCTATAAGCCCAAATCCTCTACTAAAACTACAAAAGTAATTAAACTAATCAAACTAGAAGCAGAAGCATCAATAAAATGTGTTTCTATACATATGAAACTCATCCATATATACAAAAAGAACCTTAGAGCATATGAGTTACGTAACTAGAATAATCAACCTCCAACAAAAAATGCTTAAGGTTAAAAATCAGTGATATAGTGCAGTCATGCCAGCAAAAATAATATCGCAGCCATCAAAATTGGGGGGTACACAGGGTATTAAAAAAAGTAGTTTTGCAATGCAAATTAAGCCTGCCAACTGTTTTTCAACACCATTTTGCAGGCCGCAGAGTTTTGCTCCCTTAACACCCATTCAGAATGCTACAGTTCCATTACTACAACCACAGGGCATGACAGACCAGTTGAATTTTTGTTTTACAGGAAACAAGAGGTGGGTCCTGCTAGCACTCAGCCTCTCACGCAGAAACGTGCATGTAACTTTAGTATTAGAGACTGACTGGAAACCTTCCTTTCTCCATATGTTATCATCCACAACGTAGCACACACTGTTCCACCTCAATCTTTATTTTTAACCCACCACAAGTAACTTTACCACGACAACAACAATGCATAAGAAACCAAGACAGGGAAGAAGAAAAAGGATGGCAGTTGCAATTAGTACTTTTGTTTGTATGGTCCTTCAAGACATTTATCTTGCACTTGGAGACATAATCTATGACATTAATAGCAACACTAATTTTGTCATCAAAGATCTCCAAGAAGTTCAGTTGTGTGAATAAACTACTTGGTTTGTATGAATATTTTTCTATTTATTCAAATGTCTAATATTATAATGATGGTATTGATTGCAAAATGTTATAGATTAAAAAAAGATGATATCACTATTTTCCTCTATTCACAATTTTTTTAGTGTTCATGTTTATTTTGTGAACATGTTGATACAAGTAGCAAACTAGAGCCGATTTTCAACATCTATGGAAATGTGGTAGTGATTACCATGACCATTTCATTTCAGCAGTGAAGATCTAACATTAAGCAACACCACGACATTAATGTTATAGCTTGACATGCTATCACTATTTTCCTCTATTCACACTTTTTTTAGTGTTCACAAGTATACTGCGTACATGTTGATACAACTAGCAAACTAAAGCTAATTTTCAACATCTATGGGATTGTTGCAGTGATTGCCATGACCATTTCATTTTACCAGTGAAGATCCAACAATTAGCAACCACGACATTGTGACCATATTTTAGAACCTAGGGCACACAATAATTAAAGCTGGACTTCTGACCAAAAAGAAGGAAAAGGAAAAGGGAAAAACAACTTGCCTGGTTATATGCAATGTTACCCATAGCTTGCTTCCCCATAGCACACTGTCGAATCATTCATCCGGGCAATAATAAAGTTAATCATCATTTATTGAAATGAATCCTAACTACAAGGAAACCTGACAAACAAACCTGGTATGTATTTCTTGGTGACTGATTATGATGCGGAAATGGAATTAGCCCGGCACAAACACCTAATATAGTGAAAGGCTCTATCTCAATATGTGTCGTCTCCAGTGTAGCCTCCCCTTCATAGAGAGCAATCTGTAAAACAAACAATTATGCACTAATAATGATCAACATGTAATCCAGACAGTAGGGAGGAGTTTAAAACGGTTATCGTACAATTTCACATTTATAACAGCAACAATATTTCATATATACTAACCAAAGCATTGTTCTCTTCATTCACATCGAGGTATTCAATCAATCCCTCCCGTAAGAAGTCATCAAAAGTGCGAACACCATCCTTAACATAAAAAATAAAATAAATTAGTGTTTCTGTGTCATTATTCCTGCCAGATGCAATACCATAAATCAACTTACCACCAACTCCTTCATATGGTGTTCTTTAATCCTTGATAGGCCTTTGTCTGCAATAACAAGCGGACGACAAACTCGGCCACCATCAGAAGCAATGTACACGACACGCTAAAAAAGAGAAAACTCTCAAGATGAGCTGTTTGCTTAATCTTCACATCAACTATAGTAAGAAAGAAACAAAACCAAATTGCAAACCAAAAATAAAATAGGTAAATAAATTAATTACTAAAACTTAGAAATTCCAAAAATTTAGAAAAAAAAAATACCACTAATACAGATAGGAAAGCAGAGACTTTTTGCTGCTTGCAATGGTGTTCTCATCCTCAAATGCTCTATTTAAAAGGATCGATAAACCTATATTAGACAAGCAAAAGCTGTTTCTAAAGTTACAAGCCTGATATCCCTTCCATATTCCCTAGTTCCCCACATCCTGAAAGATCTTGATGCAATCAACAAAAATGTAAACTTTCATGGGATTCCATTTGACTTTGCAAGTCAAGGGTATTTCTGAAATGCCAAGACTTTCTGAATATTCTTAGGTCTTGACTGCTATATGAATAAAATGTTTTGAACAAATACAAAAGAAAAATATTACCTGTTTCTCATTTACAAAGACTGACACAAATTCCCCGATTTTTCCAGCTCTCCGCAACTTTCTCATTGCATTAGCAAAATGCTGAACAGATGGTGTAAGAAGGTCAATTGTATTGAACGGAAGAACATACTCATCTCTATATAAACTAATCATCTTTTTGAATAATGTTTTTACCTGTGGCCTCCTATGCTTTCCAAGAATGAGCCCATTAAATACAACCAGAAAAGAATCAGATGTATGAAGCTCTGCAGCAGATAGAAGTGCCAAGTCCTCTACGCCCAAACAGTAACACTGACAGTAACATTAAACAAATGTATTCATGAATATATAGGAGTTTTAATTTTAACTATGACAAGTCATGCTTTAAGTAACTAAAGACAAACCAGAGAAATTAATGGGCTCTCCTCCTCATCAGTTGTGACATGAGTCATTAAAGCCAAGTTCTTCACTAGTCCACAAGCTTCACCTTCAGGAGTATCACAAGGGCAAAGCATACCCCACTGAAACAAAAGTGTCAAGATGTCAATAACCAGAGATGTAAAGAAGTCGGTAGTGGACGCTGTAAGGCTTTCCACATACTCAGAAATCAGTTGATAGACATTAACCCTACCTGGCTAGGCTGCAATGCTCTTGGTCCACTTACTTTCCTGGACTTCTCAAATTGTGGTTGAATTCTTGTCATGTGGCCCAGAGCTGCTATGTAGGATAACCTCACTAACACCTTTCAGCAGAAGATTTTCCCTCAGTTTAACATATACTGAAAAAATACAGACAGCATACAAAAGGAAAAATATTGCAAAATTTATCAACGCAAAGGAGGAAACATAGAGTACAGTACCTGTGTCATGCCTTTTCTGTGCATTCTAAACCGTTTGATGTCCCAGTTACCAGTAGAGAGGGCCCTGTCTAGCCCAATAGTAATGAGGTCTCGGACAACATGCTAAAGAAAAGGGGGGAGCAAGGGAAAGAAATAAGCCAGGTCAGTGACTCTAAATAAATAGGTCAAAAAAACACACAAGATTAAGATCAAACAAAAAAGATTACATTCTAATCCAATTAAAGATAAAGAGCTGACAAAAGAGCCTATCACTCTCTTTTGCAGCAAAACAACACTAACCCTTGCAAATGTTACATAGATATTCCCAGAAACACAGATCGACTTATACATAAAGATACATTAGTGTGATGTAGTTCAGTATTATTTATATTATTCAATGAACGCTGATGTCATCCATGTATCAACAGGAAACAGTATTCATCTTTCTGTAAGACTATACAGATCTGTATTCCTAGAATTCAAATGTATTTCTTCAATTCCTAAACTGATCATGCATACATGGCACATACAAGTACAGATATAATTTTATAAATTCATTATCTTAGCGTAACATAGAACTTTGATTTGCACCAGTAGTATCCCCCACTTACTCGTGAAATGTCAAACTGGCTCGATCGGTTATGTTTCACCAACACAGTATCTACCGCTTTCTGAACATCAGTAATCGTTGACTTAAACAAATCCTACAAAAGATAGTGAAACCTCTAAGATAGGGGCCAAGTATGTGGTGGAGGGAAGGGTAGTGGGTTATGGAGAAATGTGGTATCACCAAAATGTATAAGCTTGAATATTGACAGTAATACCTCAAAGAGAATGGAAATTAGCTGCCCTGACAGTTCCAGACGCTTGTTCCCCACATAATCCTATAAGATACCGGGGAAAAAAAACACATTAATAGAGATCTGAAGTTGCCTATTTATCAACAAAAGCAAAATGAAGAAAATGACAGAACATAGATAGGAGGTATTCAATCTGAACAGCAGTACAGTTTCCAGCTAAAGAAACTAATTTATTTTAATTTAACAAGTCCAGTCCCTTCAAGACAAATACTGAGAGAAAAAGGGGGAAATATTTTCCGTCTGTCAAGGAAACCTGAGAGATCCCACAAGTACTGCTCCAAAACAAGGTTTGGGGTTGGCAGGTGATGTTCTTTTTGAGTAATAGGACAGGATACAGGTTCAACAGGGTGAAACTAAATGTGCCTCATGCCAGTATGGACCCACATGCCTTTGCTCACACAACATAACTCATCTTCCAATTCTGATGGTTAGAAGAATTGCTTGTATATCGCAAGCTTTGAACTTCCCTTTAGACCTTCCTTGCTGAAGATTTTTTCTCCATTTACTTACCATAAAAAAAGGAAGAAAGAAAAAGAAATTGAGAAACACATCCACGCTGCACATAGCTAAACCAATTACCTTATCATCCATTGCATCCTTATTTAAAATAGCATCCATAATCCTTCTCAGCATCACCCCAACGTACAAGCATTTTGGTCGGAAATTACCTCTGCGAACCTACAGATGCAGAAAGGGGGAAAAGAATGATGCCATACCCACAAAAAATACTTTCAACTTTAAAACAGAGACAGCCTACCGGCACATTAGCAAGAAACACATCTCGGAGGACAGCCAAGGATCTACATTCCTGTTTAAAATAATAAAATAAGCCATGTTGAACACAGATATCAATAACAGAACACAACCATCAGGTAAACAAAATAAACACAAAAAGATGGTGCACATGTGGGAGAGGGAGGGAGGAAGGAAGCAAAAGGGGGTACCTTTTCAGATTCAGGACTTGCAAATGGTGCCTTCTTCACCTGAAACAACAAGTAACTAATATGAAAAATAAGCAAAAAAAGTGCATGGAAATTCCACACTGATGTGGGCCAAAAAGAAAAAGTCAGCATCAACAATAAACATAAAGGAAACTAAAGTCTTGTGTGGCTCTAAGAGAGTCAACAGAGACGAAGAAAGTATTGAACAACAAAATCTCTGACATTAGAAGATGTATAAACAATTGGCAGCCAGGTCCTACTCTTAATTATACATCTCTAGATGGCAATGTTCAAGTGGCTAACCATGAAGCAAACATAAATAAAAGGTTAGGAAACACCAGCTCTAACCCCCTTACAAGTCTAATATAAAGTTCTTAAAATCCTCTACTTACTAATTATCCTAGATTTTTAATATACCTAATTAATTAACTTACTAGGGAATGATTTTAAGGAAAATTAGTGGCGTAACACCAGCAATTTGAGTCAATTTTAAATCCGAATTTCATGATGCAATGATGTTGAAGACATTCATTACAGCCTGAGCGGGCATTCTTGCCCATTTGATTAAGGCATTTGGAACCAGAAATATCACTCCTGTCTACCATTTGCCAATGGCTTAGTTTGAACAAAGAAACGACCTGTATTGTCCATTACACCAATTATGGTCATTGGACATAACATACTTATTTATTTATTTTAAGCAAACCTAATACCATGAAGATCTTAGTAAGCAACGTGTAGCAGAGTGACAGCTGAAAGAAAGTTTAGATGAAGTAGATTTCACACTATAGTTATGTTCCACTACTGTGCCATAGAGTGCAAGCAATTTTCTAAGCCATTAATTCCAGTTATATGTTCACTTCAACTTCTAAGTATTAACCAAATCAATAGTGAGTTAATAGGGCAGCATAGTAGATGTCCTTATGGCTTATAAATGAAAGTATCATACACATCCTTCAAGGAACTTCAAGGCATCTTGTCGCGTGTATATGTTATGACGTGAACATTCCTGAAATTAGAGCAGCAAACACCAAAGATCAGCTGAATGAGAATAATAACTAAAAGAGAAAATAAAAAGTTTGTTAAAAAAAAGGCTTGAAGATAGAGAGAGAAATATGGAAGCCAAGTTGTCTTGCTGGCATAAGGGAGATAAAAGTTGTGACAAAATTTATCCTATAAACTGTAAAATAATTGGGAAGAAAATAAAGGCTCCACCAGAATGGCAAACATCCTATCAGCATTGGCATAACATAGCTTAATATGACAAACACAAAGCACAAACTTCATGTTCATCAGCAACATGAGAAACAATTCATTTTATCCATATCTGTCAGACCAAACTCACTGTAAGAAATTGTGGGATGTTGTTTAAAGTACTGAACCATTGTGCTTTGAATACATAAATAGAATACATAAAGAGTGAAGAGGGTGGTACAGAAGCAGAGTTGGTAAAGACGTTTAAGACCATTTTTAGCTTTATGAACGTGATCTAGACGAACAGCAAAGCAAATCTATAAAAATTAAATCAATTAGCTAAAACAAAGAAGATGGATGGATAAACAACATCCGACTATCTGAATATCACTAGGTAACTTGGTAGCATGAAAGGAAACAAAAGAACGCAAGTCTGATTATCCATGAGATCCATTCCCAAAAACATGCAATCTAATATTGCTTGACTATGAACACTATCCCATATACACATATCCCAAGAGCACTCATAAACAACAAGCAGGAATCTAAAAGGAGATGTCTTCAAATTTTCCAACAAGTTTCGAGTTTTTAAGGTAACAAATTCTCCATCTTCATATCTCTATGTACCAAGTTTGTTAGCATGTGTTGTTTCAGCTGTGCAACAAGTCACTGATTTCAAGGGAGCACATTATCTCTATTTCTATTTGTGCCTACCAAGTTAGCAGCATGTGTTACAGTGTTTACATATGTGTTAACAAGTGTGGTTTCGGCTTTATAAAAAGCAACAAGGGAGAAGTATGACCATGCATCTTGTCACTGCCTCATCTCTTTTATAAAGCTTTCACCCTGTCTTAATCTCACCAAGAATATTACTCATGAAAGTTCAATTAATGGCTAAGATTCAATGGTAGAATATTTTGGTGTTCAACATCAGCTTCTGGTATCAACAAGGTTTGATGATGGTATCCTAATCAATGGCAAGAAGATCGACATTCTTAAAGTACATTTAACTTAGAATCCAGAACATGACGCACATTGACAGCCACAGCTATCAAAACATTGAAAATTATGTACGTAAACTAACACAAAATCCTATCCGTCTCCCAGGATTCAAGAAGCCGATACACTATAAATCTCTGGATTTTATAAAACCTGATAAAAATATGATATTCAGGATTTGTAAGAGACTAGTAACTCGAGGGAAAAAAAACTAGAGAGTCCACGACCAAAGTTAGAAACACAGGTTCAACTACAGAAACTTTACAACCTCTTCTGCAATCAACAGTGAATTGCAAACATAATGCAGCATATTTGTTCAAATATATGGCCAAAACATAATTCAGATGGGCATGATGAAATGAACTTATGATAAATCAATTTATTATAAACCATCTCTAAGATCAAGTGACCTTGGAAGTTAAGCAATACTGCAAAGCATTCATGATAGATTTACCTCAATGGACGGCAAAAGTAGGGCGCCATATCGAGGATCTCTTCCCACCATCTGTACAACCTCTTGATCACTCTGCATTCCCATAGCCTTCAATATTACCATTATAGGAATCTGCGAAACATTTTGAATATTATCAAAAGCAGGCCAAAATTCTACAAAAAAGAAAATGGGCCAGTACAAACAGCTATAGAAGAGACATGGAAAGGGGTAAAAAAATCTGAATAGTACTAAATGAAGACCTTCTTTGCAAATTGGTTGAGAGATAAATAAAGCTTCTCTTTCTCCATCAGAATAACAGTTTTGCTTCTCACTGCCTCTGTGCTGCTTGTAACTGATGCATTTATGCTAGAAACATATGAAAAAAGAACAATAATGATAAGGTGAAATATTATGCCACCTATTCTTAACATAAGGCGACTATTTATGCTGAAAATTTGATGATGAAATAAGCAACAAATAACCAATGAACAGATCAACCTCAAGTTTCTGATGAGATAATATTTTCTTGTGTAAAGAAGCCCAAGTAAGAACATCGCCAAATCAATGTCTTCATCACCGATAGGGTGCATGATTTATATAAAGTGTAATGACCATCCAGAATTATCAGGTTAACAACAAAGTTAGGTATCAACTAAAGGTCAAAATCCACAGGCAGGAAACCAGTTCTCTAATTTAGAAAAAGAAAAGGCATTTGATCAAAAAATAGTTTGGGAAACTGGATGAACTACCTTAACATAAA
>NBIL01156986.1:0-13653 GCA_002752925.1 Viola pubescens var. scabriuscula | reverse complement strand
TGCCCGAAATGGCTCCGAAATACCCGCAATGCATCGGATGCTCAGAAATGTCGAAAGGGCGGGTCCCGGATCACATCATATACCTATATATATATATATATATATGAATTAGGGGTAATTTTATCTTCAGCATTTTTTATAATCACTCCTAATCATTAGGTTGGTCTTTGTGTTTTTACTAATTTTTTTTTTTAATTAAATGGACAACTAAAAAATTACGGGATTAGGGGTGTTCATCAACCCACATAGTCAGCTCAACCCATTTAACCCGACCCTACCCGCACAAAACCGACCCTATATCCATTAAATTGAGGGTCGAGTTATAATTTTTTTTTTAAATGACTTGTATTAGCAAATGTAGGGTCTCCCTATTTAATATTTAAAAAAATCTATCTGATCTGCATAAGCAATTACAAGTAAAAAAATTAAAAAAATCTTCCTGAAATAATTACAATTTTTTTTTCAATTTATAATATGGTATAAAATTTTACTTTGAAGACAAATATTAACATATAATTTCCATTTGTTTTTATGTATTCAAAATCAATTTTAAATTATGACTCTTTTTGTTCAAATACTAAAATTGTGATAAAATTAATACCCACTCAATTTGCTTAAATAATATTCAACCCTACTCAACCTAACCCTATAACTTTTTTTAAAAAATTTAGATGTAGGAGTGAATATATAAATTTTAAAACCGACTAAATGTAGGTTGGATGTGAAGTTTGAAAAAAAAAACAACTCGATCCAAACCGTGAATACACCTAACGGAGGGAGTACTTACTGGTTGAAAGTGTTAGTTGCTAGTTAGTCTGTATGTTTGAAACCTCATGTCTCTAAGCCCTTTCAAACTAACTGATCATACTAACTAATTAAGGAGTAAAGTATTTATAATAAGTAATTATACTATCCATTTGGGTCACTAGTTTTCCCAAATGTAATTGCTATGCATATACACAAAAATTTAAGCATCAATTTCTTACTTATGCAATGATAATATCAAATTACTCACTCGTTGATACTCCCTCCGTCCTTAATAACAGACGTTTTAGGATAGTAGAAAAACGTAAAACAATAATTTTTTATCTTATTTTATTCCACATTGTTTTATTTTTACCCCTAATTTCCACTCAAATTACCACACCATCATCAAATTAGGTTGATTAAAAAAAATTGTCATTTATACAAAATATATGCTTCGGAAAAGATAAAATGACAAATACTCCAAATAATAGAAAAACGTAGAAAAATGTCAGTTATTAAAGGACAGAGGGAGTAGTAATTAACTAGATTTTTTGGTTGAGAAAATTAGCTAGTTAAATGTATATATAATAATAACATCAACTAGCTAATTTTCTAAAAAGAAATAGCTAATTATTATCAAATTTAATGGTATTTAGTATTACTAAACTATATACCAACTAGATACAAATAATAATAATAATAATAATAATAATAATAATAATAATACAAATTGATCCTGCATCCCAATCCAGGATCAATCATGCAAGTCCGAGTTATACTACCATCCAAATAATTTACTTTTTTTCCTTTTATGTATAAAAAAATCCAAATTGATCCTGAATTATCCAATATCTGATTTTCTATCACTAAATTCCATATAAATAAGATGGATTTCTTCAATTTCATTATCACCTTCAAACCCAACTTAAACTTAATTCCATTTTTTTATAAGTTTGATATTATTAAAAAAACATTTAAAAAAAACTGTTGGTCGACTTTCGAAAATGCAAATACCAACCTGATTCTTAAATGATCAAACTCGTGCTAAAGGGTGTAACTCGAGTGATAATATTTCTTAACCAAGGATAATGTTAATAAAACATGAAAATACAGGATTTATTTTTAATTTTTTTTTCCTAAATTGAGTATATGTTCTGTGAATTTGTTCGAATCAATGAGTGGATTAACCATATTTCATATGTTCGAAAGCATGGAATAATTTCTCCCATTGTTGACATCCCAATGAAATGATTAAAATTAATTTTGATGGGGCTTTCAAGAAATTAAAATCATCTCATGTTACAATATAGAAATCAAATCAAATTAAATTATTTTTTCTTTGAAAAATCAAATCAAATTTAAATTTCACTCATCTTCTAGTATACTGGATTACTATGACACATGACCCGCGTTTATTGATCGAGTATCAATGCCTAAAAATTGACATGAGCATAATAGAAAAACTTTCAAAAGAAAGAGAACTATTATACAAAAATCTTTATTCGTATAAATTCCACTCTTTAGATAAAAATTGTTTTTTTTAAATTTTCTTTCCTTTTATGAATAAAAAATCCAAAAAATCCAAAAATCCCATTTAGATATTTTTTATATGGAAATTATTCAACAGTACTACTAAAATCTCTATAAATAAGATAGATGCCAATGTTCACAATCATCTTACTTCCATTAGAAAAAGTGAAACATGTCATTGGTAAAAGAAAATCTTATATTCGAGGGGAAGTTCGTTAGGTTGGAGTTTGATTGGATTCAAAATCTAATGGTCCAAAGCACGGGGAAGGAAAACAGCCCAGCCCAGCAGGCCCAACGATTAAATTCGGGCCCATCTAATTATATCTTACCACTTGATCAGACACTAAACTATACGGTCTAACATAATTTGATAAAAATAGAAAGAAAAAAAATGACTTTGAAATTTAACCATAATCAGATTGAAGTTTTAATAGATATAAAGTAAATTGAATATTCGTATAAATTTAAATTACAAATTAATAAGTTTGATGTCATCAAAGAAATTTCACTCCATTTTTTAGGAAAAGAAGAGAAAAAGTGTTGCCTCTCTACGTGTGGACAATCTTCATATTTAAACTTTCTAAATAAAACATGAATTTATTATGAGAACATGATGATTTACTATTTTCCAGGTAAATATGAGGTATCTAGAGACGAAGGAGGCACAAATCTGGAAATATCTTCCCCTTATTATGGCTAAATCATTTTCTAGCATACATCACTTATTAGCCTGCAGATCCAATCAAACTAATTGATTCGCTAGAATTATCCGACATGTTAGAAGACTCATCTCTTTCTGCTACAATTGGTATTTCTTCTAGACATAGTGCCGACTGAGGAGGCATTTCTAGGCTTTCCACATCTCCTTCAAGCATCTCCACCACCTTGTTCATCGAAGGTCGGTTACTGGGCTTCATTTGAATGCACCATAGTCCCACTATGATCATCTTTTTTCACAATTTTAGTTCCCCCCTCTATGGCATTGTCTCCAATTTCAATGTCATCTCCATTAGAGACTTGGTCATAGACCCAAGATGGGAAATAGATTTGGCTAGACTTCTCTACCAGTACATTCAAACTCTTCCTTTTACCTGCAATTTCCAATAGCAACATGCCAAAGCTATAAACATCTGCTTTGTAGGATACACGTCTGATGTTCTTGTAGAATAGTTCTGGAGCCATGTACCCAATCGTCCCTCTTGCTGCCGTAAGAGAAGCAATGGTTTCTTTCGCTGTGGGGTACAATTTTGCAAGCCCAAAGTCTGAAACCTTAGGAATGAAATTCTCATCAAGAAGAATGTTGTGAGGTTTTATATCAAAATGCAATATCTGCATATCACAACCTCGATACAAGTACTCAATCCCACGAGCCACTCCTAGTGAAATCTCAAACAGTTTGTCCCAACTTAAAGAGACAAGACTTTCTTTAGGAAAGATGTACTTATCAAGAGAGCCATTGGGCATGAAATCATAGACAAGAGCACGTTTTGATTGCTCGGCGCAATACCCAACCAGCTGAACCACATTCACATGGTGAATTCTTCCGATTGTGGCAACTTCGGAGTTTTCCTTTATAGAGACAACCAAAACCACCTTCCCCTAACTTGTCTTTAAAATACGATGTTATTTTTTTGATGTCCTTGTGGGAATACCTTATAGGCATGAGATCGCTGTGATTTTGCAAGAACTCTTCAATTGTGTCGTACAATGACAAATGTCTCCTTCTCCACTGATAAATCAAGAATAGAAAAACACATGCACTGCCTAACAAAAATATCGCCATATGTAATGCTCCTGCATATACTACCAAACAATGTTATGAAAAGTATAGAACATCTTTATTGGTTGTACTCATAGGAAAATTTTGAATAGCTTTCAATTTATCTATTCAAATAAATAAATTACAAAAGTAATATTCTAGAGGAAGTAAATTGAGAATATATAAATATCAAAAAAATAAACATAAATAGCTTACCAAAGGGAGTGAGTATTATAATGAGCCAACCTATGGAATAAATGTAACGTTAGATCAATGCCATCTACGAGCACAGTTGGAGCCAACAATGCCCAATAGTGCTCGAATTTATTTGACACAAAGGATGCAAAAAGAAAAAAAATCACAATAATTCACCTATGATTTTGAATATCGGATCCCAGGACCAACTTTGGGCTGAAAAAAAATAGAAAATGAACAATAAATGCATAAGTCTTTGAAAAAAATAGAAAAATAAGAGTATAATTATATTGAAAAAGAGAATTCCATACTCCATTATGGACTAAATTATTTAGTCCGTACAAAATGAATGATCAATGTGGAAAGAAAGGAGGAAACTCTTACCACGATAACCAGCGTATATATGTAAAAACCATGATGCAAAACATGTCCGGAAAAGGAAAAGACTATTAATGATTGATCGAAATGTTATAGAACAACGACCGACTGTTCTTTTTGCCATGAAAGTAATGAGTTATACTATTATATATCTTTTCAAGTTGATTGAGAAGTTTTAATTGGCAACTATTTTTTTTTCAAGAATTGGTAAATATAATTTGGACAATATAACTAACTTTACCCAAATAAAAGTTGAATAAATGATTTTAAGAGAGTAATTTCAATGTAGAGATGAGATCCTTACCTTTATAGTACTTACTTGCATAAAGTACTTGATCTAAGACATAAATAAGATGAAAAAGGAGGTGTTAGTTAATTAAGGTTGTTTTTGCTTGAAATAAAATACAAGTGATCTGTGTAGTGAATTAAAGTGATGACCAAGTGATAAATGATCAGGTAAAAAAACCAAACATGTGGCTTACAGCAGATAGGACGATTTGCTTTGTCAAAGTAGCAATTCCCATAACAATTCGGCAGACAGTAGACACGGAACCAAGAAAGATGAAAGCCATCATAAAACTGCCTGTGAATTTCCTGGTACGATGTAACATTTATGAATGGGACCAACGTTATCATATCTATGCTGCAGGATTCCATCACTTGCTCTAAAGACACATCGAATTCCCCCACAATCACATACGAGTACTTTTTGCTTTTGCTAATTTTGCTTTTGCAAGAAGCAGTAATCTCCACAAAGTCAAAATAATAATAATCATACTTGTTTATCCTATTATTTACTTGTTTCCGATCACAGCTAATCAAGACAGCAGATCTAGACAAGGCAGTTGAATCCGCGTGCGCCAATGCATAGGTAGTGTAGTAGGGATAAGAAGGTATGTAATAAGATAGAGGAGAGATTGGAAGAGAGGAGCAGTTGCGTTGTTGAACACCCGGATCGACAAGATGGATGATGAAGTTGTCGTAGTTGATACCCTTAACTAAGAATCTCCCTGAATTATTGTTTAGGTACAAAAAGAGAGAAGAATTGTTGTGGCAGTAGAGGGTAAAATTTTTGTCACCACAAAAAGAAGAAAAACTGCAGTTTGGTGGATCGGTATCTAGACGGAATGGGTGACTTATGTTTTGGATATTACCACATGAGGAAGGGGGGGCAGTACTTTGGTGGATCCATATTTTTGTGGCAAGAGGCTAATTGAAGGAAGATGATGATCAGTAGTAGTAGTAGTGGCCAACGATTTAGAAACATGCAAATAGGTGTGCTTCTCCTACTTCTACAGCCCGCAGTAGTAAACATCTAGGAATTTTATTTAGGGGAGCAAAACGCTATACATTGCAACAATTCGGGGGTTTGGGGGCAACGCCCCCGAATATATATTTTTGAATATTTTAAAGGGAAGGCAAACGAGCTGAATGAAAAATTGAAAAAATATTTAAGAGTATTTGTATCTGTCACTAAATAACAAATATTCAAATAAACTTAACAAAAAGATAAATAAAAAGACAATATAGAAAAAAATTAATTATACATTAGAATTCATACAATATACGTACTTTTTACAATTGTTCTCTACGAGTTTTCATTTTTTGATATCCTTGTATGATTCTCTCATTCTCTGCACTATCAAAAATATATTTTTCAACAAAAGTAATCAAACAATGATTTAACATATTGTTGCTACCCGATTTTTGACACAAATAAATATAAATCGCCTTTTGGCACAACATATCCGCGTTTTATCAAATCGTCATATTATTAGCATATTACTAATATTTTAATTAATCATATTTACGTTTATTATCATATCTCATTAACTGTTTATCATTTTGAGCCCAGCTCGAGTCCTTTTGAATTATTTTATTTTTATCTCACATTTTATTTTTTTTTCATTTTTTTACCTTTATCGACAAACTTTCTTGAAACATAGCTTGATATTTCCATTTAGGGAGTTGAGCTCAAGTTTTCGTTTGCATCCTTCCGTTTCTTATATTTTATTACATACCATAGTCGTATTTGTTCAGATTTATTATCAGTTTTCACAAAACCCCTATTAAGTCCCGAACAAGCATTTACGCATTAAGATTAGAAGGGATAGAATTTCTCTCTGAGGAGAGATTGTTCTGGCAATTGTTTGCCATTGTCTGGAGCAGTAACTTGGCTCGGGTGATGGTTAGATCCTGTAAGGCTCCACCCGCTGCGACATCTACTTGTGCTCTATCTCTTAGGCACATCCCGTCGTAAAAATACTGGATCATAGTTTGGTCTGGCACTCCATGTGTGGGGAAAACTTCTTGCAATTCGTGAAACCTATGGTGATACTCACTGAAGCTTTCATTGCTTCTCTGCTGGATAGAGGCTAAATTTTTTCTAGCTACCCCCGCTTTAGTTGCATTCCAGTATTTATTGAGAAACATTGTAGACATCTCGGCCCATGTATTGATGGTGTTATGGGGTAGGCTATAAAACCAATTCTAGGCGGATCCCTCAAGGGAACACAGGAAAGCCTTAAGCTTGGCTCTTTCCATGGATACTGCAGCCGGTTTCATGATGTCACACTAAACATGTAGGTTTCTTAAATGTTGAATGGGTTTTCATTCGAATGGCCGTAGAATTTTGGAAGATTAGCTACCATATTAGTCTTTATAGACCAATCATTCGGCACAAGGGGTAGGTTGATACAGGAAAACGTGTCCTGTTCAGCTGCTCTGTTCAGTTCCCTCATGGTTGGTTCTAGATGATTTTCTGCCATGGTTGGAAATTGGATTTCTTCTTGGCCTGCGGCTTGGCTAAGATCGTAGTCTGAGCTAAAATCTGACTGAGAACCAGAAACTTCTGATTCACTTTCTTCTTGGAATTTTCTTTTTCTAGCTTTCTTTCTGAGTTGTGCCTCGGTCCTAGTGAGATTTGGGTCGCATGGTATTAATTCTTCTCTTCCACAAGAGGACCAGGTCATCAACTGTCAAAATAAAACAAAAACAAAAAACTACAAAACACCATTAGAAATCCCCGGCAACAACGCCAAAATTTGATCGTCTGTCGAGAGCGTCAAATATAGTTGTGTAAATGATAAAGAATAAGGGATAAAAATACAACTTATCTCAACCACAATGGGTTTGTAGATGATGGTAAGAGGATCGTCCATAGGGATTTTGTTGGTGTGTAGCTCTTGGTTGACTTCCCGTCACTGATGGTTGATTGGTGTGATTCCTGAAACTCAAAGTAAAAGTAAAACAAATAAACAGTTTAAATGAGCTAGGCCAATAGCTTGGCCTAGACGAAATGATGGTTCGCGAAAATAGATGGAAGTAATTCCTGGTAAGGGCACTCGCGAGCTTCACTTCTTACACTTTGATCACCGATTCAATGATATTAATCTCTGACCCTATAACACTACTATAGAACGCAAGGACTCCTATACGTTCCTACTTCCCTCCTCTTCTAATTATCTAGCGGGTGCTCTCTCTCCTGATAATCCTAACTAAAGAGCACCTTGCTGGGTAAATGGCTTACTCGTTTGGTTGCTGTCTTGATAGGACTACTATGGCGCAACCTTTCTTAATGGCATAGGGGAAGACAGTACCTAATCCAAGCTTACCTCGCAATTGAGGCTCTCGGTTATCAATCGGGTCTGAATTATATTGCTTATTTCCACCAATCTCCACGGGACTGGCTGCCTACTTCACCTATCCGGTTTCGCTCGTCCCCTTCAAGGTTGACTGCAACTCGCAAACTAATTCCAAGAATGGTCAGTTCTCTTCTTTACCAAGAAAGCGATTTGTTGACTCCAGCAAATAAGCAATTATAAAGATAGAGATTGTGAGGAACGTTTCGATCTCACAAAGTGTAGGAAGCTCTAGCTCTAAAGCCCTTACCAAGAATGGGTAATTTAGCCGGACATACTGATTGAGCGTCTAATTCTCATGTTTTACTATCATATTTCTTATAAATTAGACAGTAAGGCTAGTGATTTCCGTGGGTTTTCTCTTATTTGGTGCAGATATGGAGTGGGAGGTAGAAAAGCAGTTTTTGGAGCTAGGCAGCACAGTCTTGGCCGCGGGCTTGGCCAAGACTGCGAATCAGACTACAACTAGGAATTTCAGACAAAGAATCAAAGCGCAATGAGACAACTGGAACATAATGAGAGATTTGAGGGATTTGATATATTGAAGATCAAGAACCTTAGCTGAACAAATCTCTTTTGAACAATATTTTATTCTCCTAGATTTAAAACAATCTTTTGAATTTTGTAATAATTAGATTTTATCCTATTTTGAATTTCGGATGGAGAATTTGGGGGGAAGATGAAATCCTTTTTTAGGAGGACTCTCTCTCTCTTGGGGAGCATCTTCTTCCCTCAGAACAATTCAGCATTACTTTCTGCTCTGTAATTTTCCTTTAAGGAATTGAACAGATTTTTATTCCATTGAATGCAATTAATTATTTTTCAGATTTTCTATATGATTATGTCTAGCTAAAATTCCAATTCTTTGTGAAGGCTGTTGAGCCATGTTCTTATGCTTTGTGAGATCTAATTGATCATCATAACCTTCTCCCTTGTCATCATCTTACCCCTGAATTAATTAATTGCTTCTTGCTTAGAATTAAGGCTTGATCACCCTTGGATCTTGGTAGAGAATGTTGCAGTCATCTTAGAAGAAAAGGGAGCACCCGTTTGATAAGCAAAGTAGACAGCTAGCCTCACGAAGGTTGGTAGGAGGTGAATGATATAACCCAGACCAGATTGACAACCTAGGGCCTCGATTGGGAGGTAGCTTGGGTTAGGTACTGTCTTCCCCTATTCCATTGAAGAGGCACAACCATTCAAGCCAGCAACCACTGGGATAAACCCTTTAACCAACAAGGTGTCCCATGGTTAGGATTACTAGGAATGGGAGCACCCGCCAGGTAGTTTGAAGAGGAGGGAAGCAGGAGGGAACAAGAGCACCTCCTCTCTATAGCAGTGCTATGAATGAGAATCTAAATATCCTTGAATCAATGATCAAAACATAAGAACATGAGCTCCCAGATTGCCCTTGCCAAGAGTTTCCCCATTCTTGAGTTTTCGTACCCAGTTTTACGAGCTTGGCCAAGCCCTTGACCAAGATTATTTTGAACTGCACAATTATTTTCCTTTTGTTTTATTTTAGTTTCAGGAACAACCAATCAACTCCAATGATGAGGAAGTCAACCAAAACTACATTTCCCTAGAGGTCTCTGTGGACAATCCTCTTACCACGATCTACAATCTCATTGTGAACAGTGATAAGTTGTATTCTACTTAGTTATTTCATTCAATTTTACAACTATTTTTTACGCTCTCGACAGGCGAATCACATACTCATAGTGATAATTGAAAAAAGGTTTAATTGCATTCAATAAGAAAAGAAATTCGTAAGATCCAAAACTGGAAAATACAGAGTAGAATTGTTTCGCCCAACGAGAGAGGAGAGAGAGACCTCCTCAGAGACCGCTGCCACTGGGTCTTTAATAAGCCTTACTCCTACTCTAATTCAAATTCTAAATTTAAAAATAATGAGATAAGATAAAACAAATCCGCTAAAAAGTGTTTGTTTAAAAGATAACTGTTCAAAAGAGATTCCTTCGGGGTTCCTCTTGTCTCTCAACTGCCCAGTTGTCATCTCGACCCATAATCCTCCACTGCCAGCTCACATCACCAAGTCTTTAAGTTTAGGCAGGACTCTATCGCAACTATCTCGGCCTAGACTGTCTAAAATTCCAGCTTTTCTCCACCTTCATAGATTCCTTTGATTGTTTGCTCCTCTAAGTAAAACTGCAAAAGCATGGGAAAATTACCAAAATCAAAAGCTTTACTCATCTAATTATAAACAATTAGATGGTAAAACTATGAGAAAATAGTACATGATCACTTTGTGTCTCGCTTGGCAACTTTTAAAGAAACACTTGTTAGTACCAAATCTAACATTGAAAATGTGAAAGCTAACAAGATCGCTCTCTCAGGGAAGAGTGAGATGTTGGGGCACGACTAGATCAAGGGCGAGAACAACTATGTACCTCACTCTTATTCAGTTGGCTCCTTAAGCATTTACGATACTTGAGCCTTCTTGATCAATCAAAGATCAAGCAACTGCCAGAATCTATATGCAACTTGTATAATATGCAGATTTTAATCCTGAAGAGATGCTATCGTCTCACTAAGTTGCCCGATAACTTGAGAAAGTTAGTTAATTTGATTTTTCTTGATATTAGAGGCACTGCATTGCACTAAATGCCACCTCACATGGGTGAACTGACAAAACTTCAGAACGGCTAAGTGCCCTGGAAACTAATTTCTCAAATCTTGATCTTGAAGCTGAGTTTCTGCGGTTGACCACTCGGAAAGAGAAGCTTCTTATTAGGAGGAACTTTGTGGCTTTTGAGCTAGACAAGATCAGTGAACGAGTTTCTACAGATCTAGGCGAGTGGAGAGACATAATCAAGGAAGTTGAAGAAGCAGATCAAAATTGGCTTCAAAGAAGCAGATCAAAATTGGCGTCAAAACTGAGCAATCTTAATTTCAAGTAAAACTTGGAACAATGCCACAAGTCCGAGTAGCTAGTACTTTTGTGATTGATGTTTGCATTTCTTTTCTAGTTAATTTATTTTAACATTTTTAGTAAAAACTTTGTTCGCCGTTGGCATAATTTTTACAGGACTTATCGTAGTATGAAGAGTTGGATTCCATGGTGAGATGTAACATTGATGAATTGGTTCATTCATTTGAAACATTCTTGCTTAACATTGTTAGGTTTTTTGTCCTCATAATGTTCAATTCCAGATTCCAAAACCATTAAAAACTGATTCTTCATTCACAATAGTTGCTCAATCATCAAACCGAACTTTAATTACTGATGGTCTCTTGCAACAAAACTGATGAAGCTATCGGCCAAGCAAGGGATTTTATGTCTACCAAGGTCCTCTTGTAATGATGATAATTTATTTATTTCTGATATTTCCCAAATCTTGAAGTTGAATTAATTAAAAGAAGTCGACTTGGTGATAATTTATTGTTTCTGATGATTCCCAGACATTGAAAAATAGACTTGGAAGAATACTACTCCTGCAGTTACAAGCCTTTTCAGCTTTCTCTTTAAGCCTATATATAACAGAGCCATCTTCCTGTAGGTGGGTATTAGATTTCCCCTTCCCAGTAGCTGCACGGCCGGAAACATCATTTTTTTAAAGTAGTTCTAACAAAGTCAGTTTTGGTACCATTTTTGACAGGATTGAATGGCGCAAGAAGGATTCTCCACTGCTATTACTACCACTTGGACAGTCAAGAATTTCACCAAATTGCTAGCCAAAAAGCTGAAGTCGGATGTATTTGTGGTGGGCGGATACAAATGGTAATTGGCATTTCTATAAATAAAGTTATCAGTCATTCTTTCTGCTCTGTTTCTTGCAAAATTAACTTGTGTTTCATAGGCGGCTTTTGGGAAATAAGGTGGATGATCACTTGTCGTTGTATTTGGCTGTAGCGAATTCCTCCACATTTCCAGATGGATGGAGTATAGACATTGAATCCTATAGCATTACTGTAGTCAATCAAGTTCATGCCAAGGATTCTATTGAAATGAGTATGCTGCAATAGTCAATTCTCAGTTTTTAAAACCTAAACCTTTTTCAAAAAACAAAAAATAGATGTCGGTAGAGTTTTCTCCTTTTTGTCTGGATGAGAGTCACTGAGTCATTAACAATTTGCAGGCACTAAGCATCGGTTCCATGCACAAGAATCTGATTGGGGTTTCACCAACTTTATTCGTCTTGAAGTTCTTGAAAACCTTACCAAAGGATTTCTTGTTAAAGTTAGTATTTCTGAATCTGCTGAATCATCATTATCTAGTGTGCTGTTGAAGTCAAAGAATCTCTTAGCGGAGCTGTCTAGTATGATCAGAACTCGAAGATCCACTTCGAGCAGTTGAACCTCGGGGTCAAGCCTGCCTCTAAATCCCCAATCTTTGCAGCAACACAGGAAAGCATTGCAGGATTATTTAACGTTGTCACTGGAATCTATTGTGGAGGCTAATGCATTTGATGATATTGAGAGAATCGCCGTTATACTCGTCCAGCATTCCTCAAACTCTCTTGAGAAAACTATTTTGGAGGACTTAGTATCTAGCTTGGCAACTTTTAAAGAAACACTTGTTATTACCAAATCTAACATTGAAAATGTGAAAGCTAACAGGATCGCTCTCTCAGGGGCACGACTAGATCAAGGGCGACAACAACTATGTACCCTCGAAGCTGAGATTTTGCGCTTGAGTGGGAATGGGTAAGGATTAAATGGGTATGGGTGGGTATGGGTATGATACCTATTTATTACCCATGTAATTTTTTAAATGGGTACTCATACTCATTTACCCCATTTAAATCATACTCACCTATTTATACCCATTTATATCCATTTAAATCATACATACTCAATAAATATAATTTTTTATTAAATAAGATTAAAAATACTATGTTTAATAAAAAAAAATGTAAATTTTGAGAAAGTTTGACTATGTGACTCGATTTTGACTGTGTATGCTGGTTTGACCATTTAGGTTCGGGTTTGACCATTTAGGTTCGGGTTTGACCATTTAGGCTCGGGTTTTATCGTTTAGGCTCGGATTTTATCGTTTAGGCTTGGGTTTTACCGTTTAGGCTCGGGTTTTACCGTTTAGGCTCGGTTTTTATAGTTTAGGCTCAGGTTTGACTATTTAGGCTCGTTTTTTACCGTTTTCGCTCGTTTTTTATCATTTTGTCTCGTTTTTTTACCGTTTTTTCTCATTTTTTACTGTTTTTATTTGTTTTTTACTATTTTTGCTCGTTTCTTACTATTTTTTACAGTTTTGTCTCTTTTTTTACTGTCATAGCTAGTTTTTTTACCGTTTTTTACTGTCCTGGCTCAGGTTTGACCGTTTAAACTCGAGTTTTATAGTTTAGACTCGGGTTTGACTATTTAGCTTTCATTTTCTTTTCCAAAAAAATCCAACTAATTAGTTGCACAAAACATATACCCTTC
>NBIL01156985.1:0-10383 GCA_002752925.1 Viola pubescens var. scabriuscula | reverse complement strand
TTAGCTAAGCTAAGGAGGTGGTCTTGGATGATGATAATCATTCAAAATCAAAGACAAAGGAGAAATAATGTCTATCTCATCCTTTAAATACTTAGGTCTTTTACAAAAGGGAAAAGACTCTCATACCCTTGGACAAAGGGGGTGCCTTCTCTTTGGATGATGGTTGGACGGAAAAGGCTAGTGATTGGAGGTGTCAAGGCTCGCGTACGGACTTCATGGGATGTGCGAAAAAGGTCCGAATGCGCTTATGCCTTGCTAGGGTTTAGGCGTGAGTTCCTCACGGCTTTCCCGGCCAAGCCATGAACTTCCTTGCTTTGTTCTTCCTTGCGATATGCGGTGTGAGCGATGGTGTGCCCACACGAGACCTATCCTTCTTAAGCCTTCAAGTCATTCTCCACGCTCCTTAAAGCCCTCAACAATAAGGTCACCATGTTCTTGCTCCTAGTGAGATAACGAGGGGTCATGCTCGTATCAGCCATGTCTTCCCGTATGAATTTTTCTCTTTTCCGTTTGGCGCTTGTGGAGGGTCCCTCAATGGATTGAGTTCCTTCTGCTATCAGATTGATCATAAGCGTGCCATCCAGATCAGCAATAACAAGCGCCTCCTTGCCTCTTGAATTTCTGTTAGTATGGGGAGCTGTGAACCCCGTTTGCCTGTTGCCTCCTTGGTTGGCATTCGGCCGGCCCTCAAGGGCCTGCGTTCTTGTTTTGAGGGCATACTCGCCCAGGTAGCCATCATCTATCAGATGTTCAATGGCCCGTCTCAACATTCGACACTCTTCTGTGTTGTGGCCAGGTGCTTTGTGGAAGCGGTAGTATTGATTATCATTCGGCCCCATTCGGGAGCCGGGCTTGTTTGTGGGAAAATTGACTGGCAATCCTTTCTTTTCAATAACGGCCAATACTTTCGTCAGGGATACTGAGAGAAGGGTGACTTTGGGTTCTTCTATTTTATTTTCGACTTGCCTGCCCCTGCGGGAATCCGTTTTCCTTTCCGTTTGCTTTTTAGAAGTAGATGCCCTTAGGGCGGGGGGCTTTGAACCGTCAGCCTTTGAGGTGCCACGCTAGTAATCAGCTTCCTCCATCTTGGCAAAATTATGGGCTATGATCCTTAGTAGATCCAAGGTTTATGGTGGATCTACTAACAGTGAATCTTCCAACTTATCATATTGGCAGTTTCGCTTTAGGGCTTCTATGGCAAAATCCACCGTTACTACTGGAATCATGGCTATCTCCATGGTGAAATAGTATACATAGTCTTTGAGCGATTCCTTCGGCTCTCGTTTGATATCAAATAAGGCAGCTGTAGATTTCTTCAAAGGGACTGAAATGCTGAATCTACTTCGAAATTTGGCATCCAATTGTGCGAAATGATCAATAGAACCTGCTGGTAGCCCTTCGAACCAAATCCTTGCTATTCCTAATAGCGTTAGGATAAAGACTTGACATAAAGTCTCATCGCTTTTGGATTGAATAAAAACACAATCTTTTACTCGTGTCAGGTGGACAGTAGGATCAGTAGTTCCGTTGTATATTTTAGTCGGTATCTTGAATTTGCGGCTCACTTGATGTTTTCTTACCCGGAACGTGAATGGATGTTTAGGATAGTTATCTTTTGGCCTTCTGTTTCCTACGGAAGGGGATCGAGATCGTCTATTTCTACGCTCGTTGCGGTGATGACTCCTGTGAGACACGTGAGTTTCTGGAGATCTACTTCGGCTCCTCTTTCTGCTATGTCTCTTTGAGTCCTGTCGGCGGGGTTCTAGCCTAGGACTGTTTCTGGCCGTCTGGCTGTGCGCATCATCCGTGTGACGGGCCACACGTGATACCCTCTCTTCCTGTTCCTCCGAGATATATTGACTTTCAGCCTGTTGAACGTTGGGATCTATAGAGTGAACAGAATCGTGATGTGGCTAGGCAGGTATAACCTGCGAAGCAACCCTTGGGGCGGTTGTATCATTGGCTGAGGGATCCCACTAGTCAGCATGTTCATGATGACTTCTATTCTTTCAGAGCTAGCCTATCATCTGTAGAAGGTGGGTTTATATGTGTTATGCTGGGACCTGCCGGTGTAGGCATATAAAAACCAGTTCCTTGATTTGGAGAGAAAATCAAAGGCCGGTTAACTGGAGGGAACCTCAGTCCTAGAGGTGTGACTATGGCTGGTGTTGTGTTTGAAGTTGTAGGATGATTTCGATCTGATGGGGTGGTGTCATCAGTGGAAAATAGAGGTGGAAAAGGTGGGAACTCTTGACTGGATGTCGTCTTAACTTTAGATCAAAGAAAGAAGAAGAATATGAAGTCCTTAACTCCTGAGGGGTTCTCACTCAAGTAATCTAAGACTCTCAATGAAAGCACCAAAATGATAGTCTTTGATATAGGGTGAGGGTTTTTTTTTTGGGTAATAAACTTCCTCTCCCTCTCTCTCTCCGCAGTCGTCCTCTCACTCTGTCCTCTACAATGGCGCCGGTCTCTGCTTCAGGTCTATTTCCATGGCCGCTAACAATAATAACTTTACCGATTTAAGAGAAGGAAAAAAAAAACATTTTTTGAGAAAAGCATTCCTACTTCATTCATCATGTTGATTATTATGCTTTTCTTCTTAATTTTTAATTTCGATTTTCGAACTCGTATACACTACATGGAAGTGAATCTGCGTGTATTGAAAGCCTAATCTGCATTTGGTTTGATAATTTCATATTTTTTGTTAAATCCAGATTACCAGATTATACATCCTATTCTTCATGTGGCTTCTGATGGAGACCTTCCACAACTCAAGAGTACTTCTCCGTTTCAATTGTCAAATAAATTGCACTATGATTTTTGGGTGCTAGGATTGATTCGTGAGCTTGGCTTTGGGGAAGGATTGGGGGAGAAAATAGGAAGCATCAAGGATAAGTTTGGTCGAACCGCTTTGCATTTTGCTGCCACAGATGGAAATAGTCATATCTCATCAATGAATTTAAGCTTGATGTGAACTCCTGCAAATAACTTTGCTTTAGTTTTATAACTCCAGGCGTTACTTGGTTTGATTTTCAAATGAAAAACAACTAAGTAATAGTAGTGTTTGTGTTTCTTGGATTTGGAAAAGAAAGACTTGTAGTGTCGTTATTTGAGTATTCTCAAGAATTGGTGAAAAAGAGCACTTCCTCAATCTCCCTTATCCGGTGTAGGTTTTTGACAATGAGGTCAAAATCTCACAGGATTTGATATTGATATATGTGGTCTCTTTCAGGAGACACTATTACATAATGCAGTCAGGGGCAATCACTTCCATGTTTCTGTTTATCTGCTTGAGAAGGGAGCAAATCCAAATGCTGCAACTAATGAGAGGTTTACTTCTCTACACTATGCTGCACATGAAGGTTTTCAACATTCTTATGATTTTTCAGTTTCTTTATCTGCTGGGGCGGGTTATTGTTTAAAAGGAGTGTCTTCCTTTTTTACTCTAAAATGAATGTCCTTTTAATATCTAAAAACTTGAATACTTAAGTGGTATACATTGTCTTAACGATTTTTCAGTTTCTTTATCTGCTGGGGCGGGTTATTGTTTAAAAGGAGTGTCTTCCTTTTTTACTCTAAAATGAATGTCCTTTTAATATCTAAAAACTTGAATACTTAAGTGGTATACATTGTCTTAACACCATTGAATTGAGATTCTTTAGAATTATGTTGTTTGGATTGTTGCAGGATTTACGAAACTTGTGCGACTTCTCATCTCAAAAGGTGCTGAAATTGATGCAGAATCTGATAGTGGCACACCATTGCATAGGGCTACTTGTCAAGCCAAGAAAGAAGCAGTTAAAATTTTGTTGGATAACAATGCTAGTGTAAGAAACACTCAGCATTCGTAGGTCTACTAAGTCCTGAATATCATTTATCCTGTGCTTCTCTCCATTTAGTGCTGATCCAGTGTTTGGTTTTATTTTATGCCCCCGCTTACTTTTAAAATTATTTGTTGGATTGAAACCAGACTCACTGGCACATTTCTTTGACTACTGGAATTCACCTGCCAGACTTTTTTTAATCATGTGGTGTCAACATCATATTCGCTTTTGAATATGCTGGAGCTGATCCAAACATCTATACGAAGGGAATGACAGCTTTAGAGATTGCAGCTTCCCTAGGAGAGACTCAAATCCTCAAATGCTTATTGGAAGCAGGAGCAAATCCTAATATGACAGACCGTGTGAGTTTGTCTTTGCCTTAAATTACATTGAAAACAGAATATCTAATAATAAAAAAGACTAAAGATCACTTTCATTCCATGTGTTTGCCCATTTTAACACCTTGTGTTTCATAGATCCCAAATGACCCCATGTATTTATAATTTGTCTCAAATAGCCCCATGCATTTGTGTTTCATTTATACGAAAGGAAAACCCTAATGGGGCTAATTGACACAAAAATTACAAATACTACTTGAAATTTATGAAAACACATGGTGCTATATGGGGAAAATGGAGCACCATGTGTTTTAACCTTTTTTATTAGATATCCTGTTTTTGATGTCGTGAATTTTATGGTTTTTATTCTGGCTTAAGGTTCCTTGACTATTAACACTTTGTTAATCAAACAGTTTGGTATGACACCAATTGAAGTTGCTGCTGCAGCGCTAGGTCATCATGAGGTTATGGAAATTTTATTTCCAGTTACCTCTCCCGTTAATACAATTACTGACTGCACCCTTAGTGGAATCTTGAAGTATGTTCGCTCTGAAGAAGCAAGAAAGCTGGTATCTTGCTTTTGCTACACTTATGTGTTTCTTTTAAATTAAATTGCCCAATATTTTCTTGGTCTTTTAATGTCATCTGAGTAATGTTCTTCAAAGCGTTTCAGAGAAACAGCAGGAGGGAAACAATTTCAGTCGCGAAATCTAGAGGAGGAGATGCATTTAAGAGAGAGGATTATGTTGGTGCAATCTATTACTATACCGAGGTCAGTACTTTCTGTGATTTGTGCTCAATTAGTGTTGTGGTCGCTGCCATCTAGAACCTGAAATGTTATTTAATTGGATATATAACAAATTAGCCTTTTTAATTTACTCAACATTTCATTTCTAGTCCTTCAGCTAATTAGTTTCATGGGTTACTTCTTTCCCTTTTTTCCCTTTCTTTGAAGTGTACAAGACTAACACTTCCTCTCTTGTGGTTTTTTCTTTTCTGATTCTTTCTCTCTTGTTTTGGTATGCATTTTCAGGCTATCCTTGCAAGTCCCTTGGATGCAACTGTCATGTCCAATCGAAGCTTGTGTTGGGCACGGTTGAATGATGGAAATCGTGCTTTAGCTGATGCTCAGGCTTGCTGCTCCCTCAAGCCTGTCTGGCCAAAGGCACACTACCGAGCTGGCGTGGCATGGATGTTGTTGGAAGTATGCTGGCTTCTCTTGCATATGATTTATTTTTCAGTCTAGTTTCCCTCACTGTTTGATACTGATCTTCTTAACATCCTACACTTATATGCAGAACTTCAGTAAAACAGCAGATTGCTTTTCTGCTGGTTTGGTGTTGGATCCAGGAAACAAGGAGCTTCAACTCGCACGCTGGTAATGGGTTCTTTCTATATTTCTATTTCCTTCTCTAACGATTGGTCTGGGTCAGGCCTTCCTCTCGTAACCTCGTTTACTCTTAGTGTTTCTAATTGCTTGCATCTTGTCTGGCTTTCTACTACAGTGAAGCTATTGCAGCTGAGAATAGATTCCGTTTGCACACAAGGACATGACTGTGTCTGGTTTGTGTATGAAGATAACATTTTGACCTTGACCCGGAATAGTTTAGAAAAGTGATGTGCTGCCAATGATGTTCATGCGAAATTGACATCCTTGCTACTCGAAACTTCATTTTGTGCATGTTTTTGTTGCCACGTGTAGTCTTTTTGTCTATGAGATTTGCATCTATTCTACTGCAACACTCATAAGATCAGCACGCAGATGCTTCAGTATACTCTAACAAAGTTGCTACTTGTTGATATATTGTTAGTTGTTGCTTGTTTTTTTTTTTTCTCCTTTTTGAAGATTTTTGCTGCTTCTTTACTTTGAGCTAGTCTTTTATTATGAGGTTGTTGGCTTTTCAAAGTCTCTTTGAAAGTGCATGCCATGTTCGTCGACTTGTTCACATCATTGAAGTCTTCAATTCAAATGAATGCTCATGAGTCATTAGTTTCATCCACTGACCAATACTGATTGGGATAATGATATTTTTAGCACCTTTATTTTATATTTTATATTAATTTGGCACCTCATTTTATTTTATTTTTGTTGAATTTGATTTCATTCACGTTTTTATATTAATTTAGCCAATCTAAATAAAGTCGTGCATAAGCGTCTATATTAGACACCACGATAGATTTTTTTTATAAAAAAAAATAGATTTTAGACTCATTTATTCGACTCATGAACCCATTTTATTTTTTAATGTCGGAGAAATGGATTTAAACAAATTTATGGTGGCATTGTCATGTATGTCACATCCCTAGACTTAACGTCTAACTGAACAATGCGTAATTTATGAAAACATAAATAGAGGTTAAATCGGGTGCTAAAGATATCATTATCTTATATTAATTCACAACTGAAATTAAATAAAGTAAAGTATAAATACCAACGTTTAGTAAATCAATTTATAAAAAAATAATTTAATTTAAGTAAAGATTTGAGGTTCGAATTGGGCAAATTATCACATCTTATTTTGTAATCCAATTTTAGAAGTATAAATTCTGTAATTTTAGAAAGAAGCATTTACGTTTATTTTGGTGAAAATAAAATTTTACACCTCATTTACGTTGGATTCACCGCAAATGGTCCTTCGTTAATAAATTTTGAAAAACTGAAGAACAACAACAGTAAGATGTATTTTGTCTCTTAATTTGAAAAGGAAACGACACCGTTTTTTCTGAGTCAATAAAAAATTAAAAATATCTAAAACGAAAATCACTAAAACCCCCTTCCTCCTCAATCGGCGCGCCCACTCTTCCGTAACATTTCTGATCTGCAAGCTCACACTTCACCTCCTCCTTCTTTCCAATGGCTTCGAAATCTTCATCAGCCTTCGGCTCCACACCTACCTCCACCCCTCCCGAAACGTTTATTTCACGCGCTGCCGCTACCACGACAACCTTCTTCGCCACGCTCCGCCCATGGCGCACCCTCGTCGAGCCCTCCTCGTTCACGCGCCCTTGCTCCTTCGGCGAGGCCTCCATCCGCGTAAGACGCAACCTCTCCTACTTCCGTGTGAACTACGCGCTCGTCATCCTCTTCATCCTCTTCCTCTCCCTCCTCTGGCACCCAGTCTCCATGATCGTCTACCTCGTCGTCTTCGTCGCCTGGCTCTTCCTCTACTTCTTCCGGGACGCGCCCCTCTTCCTCCTCCACCGCACAATCGATGACCGTGTGGTGCTTGTCGTGCTTGGGGTTATTACAATCGTCTCCCTCGTTCTGACGCACGTCTGGCTAAACGTGCTGGTGTCGCTTCTGATTGGAGCTTCAGTTGTTGTGTTACACGGTGCGTTTAGAGGAACTGATGATTTGTATTCGGATGAGTTTCCAGAATTGGGGGATGGAGGAGGAGGTTTGTCTTCTTTTGTGGGGAGTCCTACTAGAGCCGGCTACTAGAGCCGGATACACGTGTTTAAGGTTTTCCTCTTACAAACACTAGATTCAAAGTTGAAATTTTTCACTTTTTTTTGGAAATGGAAATCTGCATATTTATTTTTTAGTGAATTTTTTGTTCTTCTTGTAAATGTGTTAGTGGGCAATGCGAATTGTTTGCAAATAGGTCTTCTCATAGATCGGGGGTTTCATGTCGGTTGTTGTTAATTAGTATTTCGTTGTGCTTTGGTTTGTTATTGATGTTATTTTTATATTCTCTTGTGCTAGAACTTGTACATTACAGCTTTTAGCATTCATGGAATTTGGTTTCTGTTCACATTATGTTAATGAAAATTTGTGCTATTTTTCCTATTCGTCTAAATATATGAGTGAGAATGTTTTGTGCTTGTATGTTTTGTCACCATCCAGAACTTCTGACCTTGTAAGGGTAGGTTGTAGAAGTCCCAGGCAAGGTTTTGAGAAGTTGCAGGTTTTGCACAGATTTCTGAAGTTCATGATCTTATTGGAATGTACTCTTTGGAAGCATTATCAGGATCATGGTTTTTGTCTTGTCAATTTGTGATGGTTAGGGTTTGTGGTTGCTTCCCACCGTGTTTAGCTGCAGAATCAAGTCTAATGCAATATAGCAGACTACTCCTTAGATTTTATCAGTTGGATTGAGGAGATTTGTTGTATAAGGTGGACCTAATGCTTTTTATCCATGTGCCAAAAGGCTGAGAGTGAGAGAAGTTTGGTAAAAAGCTTGTTCATCAGACAAAGGGAGATTGATAAAAGCAAAAAGCAGGAGAGCATGTATTAGTGCTGTTGTTGACCATGCGAACTCGGTGCTATTTCTTCTTTATCAGTTATCACAGTCCTTTGGTTGGAGACCTTGATAATTCAGTTTCGGTATGGCCTCTCGTTTCCCAATGTTTCCTTGAAGAGTTGCTTATTCATTGCCACTTATTTTTCTTGTTTTGGAGAATGGCTCCTTTGATACTTTGCTATATATGTTGCTGATTTTGAGGTGTGGCTCCGGTGAAATCTCGCCTGGCAGATGTTTCTTCAGAAACTTTTAGGGAGTATAGTACTTGTTTTTTACTTCACATTGTCATGATCCTTCCAGTTACTATGGATGTGTTATCATGTGTATGTTTTCATGAATTCTCTTGTGAATTTGGTTGTTGAAGTTTGTTCTCATTTATTTCTGGGTGCTATGCACTGTGCCTGTGTTGGTGTTGCTTGGGTATTGTTTGAATAGAGCGAAGAGGACTTGTATTAGGACTTAATTGCGGTTGCCATTCATCGACAACGATGGTTGCCTAAATGACTGGTGTGTAGGTATGAAGAGTTATAATGGCATTCCAAAGTTGTGTATTATTTCGTGAAAATAAGCCCTGAACAAAGAGAGTTTTGGATTTAAAGCTACATTAGATGTTCTTAAATTAGATGTTTATCTTAAATTTACGCATCAAATTAACCTTCGCTATCGCGAGCACCAAAGGTGAACAATGGGTGTTAATGGCGTTCGTTATTGCCAACTGCCAAGTGCTGGCTGCCAAAAATTATAGGGTACGTTCAATAATTGTAGAGCAAATTCTTATCAAGACTTCTTTCCCCGCTGTTTGGAGGCTAATAAAGAGCATTACCCAAATGATTTTACAAATGAATGACCGTGTCTGTAAAAGTGTAAAACAAACCCATCCACTCTCTGTCCTCCGTTGCTACAACGGCATGAATGCCGATGGCAGCAAAAGCCATCAGGATACTTAAACCTAGAATTCACAAACTCGATTGTGATCAAGCTGCTAGATCTACGAGCAGGATCCAATAACTGTTCTCTCTAAAAAATGAACTTGCCCAGAATATGAAACTGCTCAGAAATGCAACTTCCAAACCATGTCAAGGTGGTCAAATCACTATGTAACTTAAAACTGGGCAGTGAATATTCGTATTGTATACAAATAAGAACAACGAGTGGAAAGCAGAAACGGAAGGACTAGTAGTCACAGTTAAGAGTACATCTTTTCTTTTGGTACTGTTGGTGTTGTTCGACTTCAACCACATAAGGGGGTGTCACTCGAATGATCTGAAGAAGTCTCATGCGCCTGTACTGTACCACCAGCCACTGTCTATTGCGGTGGCCAACGGCGCACCACAGTACCACACCTTGTACATCAACAAGCAACTGTGAAGACAGATGGAAGTATACCATTTTCATCCAATCCGAACTATCATGCAGCAAGGTACCATCTGCGGGTAGATTGCATGGTACAACACAAGGCTTATAGAAATACAGAACAGGAACGGAATCACAATATTTATGCTCATAATGTACATGCCGAAGGGAAATTCCCACATCATCACCAGTGAGGTTCAAAGAAGCGCATCAATTATCAGGGATGAGGAGAGTATACATGCGGAGAGAAGCATCATGCACAGGTCTCAGACCTTGCGAGAGTAGGACAGTACCATCACAAATTCCTTAGCTGATGAACCAATAGATGCTTGCACACGGTCTGACTTTGTTGCTGTTTGTAGTAGCCACAGATCGACTAAATTGTACAGTAGTAGTGTTGGGAGTATTGATTGTCCCATGCACTTGATCTCAACCTACAACAGAAAACTCAAAAGCAAGAGTTGGAATCACGAATTTGTAGGTCATTTTACCCTTTAGCTAAAAATCTGTGCAGGAAATATGTGAATTGCTTTCACTCACCTCAGTTTCACTCGTGAGGTTCAGTTTCTTCATCAGATACTTCTGGATACAAGAAACAGGAGCATTTCCATCCCTGCCAAA
>NBIL01156956.1:0-10462 GCA_002752925.1 Viola pubescens var. scabriuscula | reverse complement strand
AGAAGCAGAACCACTACCAACAGAACTTGAACCAAAGGCAGAAGTGACGCCAGAAAAACCAGTCCAGACAGATGACATCCCAAAAACTTCTACCCAGAAAGAGCTACTGGTAATCCCTCTACCCTTTCAAGAAAGGTCTGACAAGACCAAGAAGGTAAGGGAAGAGAAGGCAATCCTTGATATTTTTTAAAAAGTAGCTATCAATGTTCCTTTAATTGATATGATTGGTCAAGTACCCAAGTATGCCAAATTTCTTAAAGAACTGTGTACTAATAAAAGGAAGCTTGCAGGTATAGAGAGGATAAATCTGAATGAGAATGTTTCAGCTGTGTTTCAGAAAAAACTCCCCAACAAATGCAAAGATGGAGGAACATTTGTCATTCCTTGCAAGTTTGGAGATCAAAGCTAGAGAAAGCGTTATTTCACTAACTATTTTTAGTACTTTGAACATTGAGGAACTTAAAGAGACAAGGGTTGTGATTCAATTGGTGGATAAATTGATTATCTATCCTGAAGGTGTTATCGAGGATGTGTTAGTTCAAGTGAATGACTTTGTTTTTCCTGCAGATTTTTATATTGTAGACATGGACAATTAGCATTCAACAAAATCCACAGAGGTACTACTAGGTAGACCATTTTTAGGAACAACAAGGGCAAAGATCGATGTCTTTGGGGGTTGTTTAACGTTAGAATTTAGTGGCGAAATCATTAAATTTAATATGTATGATGCCATGAGATTTCCTAATGATATTCATAGTGTTAATTTCTTAGAAATTATTGATCTAGTTATTAATGATATCTATAAGCTTATTACTACTAACCCCTTGGATTATGTTCTTTGCAGAAGCATCTATAAGCCAAAGATGACAAAAATGGAGAATGATCTAGAGATCAAAGAGGAAATCAAAGAAGTTGTTTTTGAACTTGATGTTTTTAAACCCTCTACTGATGCTCCTAAGATTTTAGAAATGCCAGAAACTCACAACAAACTTCTCCCTTCAATTTTGCAGGCACCATATTTGAAGCTAAAAATTATACAAGATCACCTGAAGTACTCTTTCCTCGGGCTCGGAAAGAGCCTGCTAGTAATTATTTCTAGTAAGCTGACCGAATTAGAGGAAGAAAGACTCGTGAGGGTACTGAAGGAGCACAAGGAGGCTATTGGATGGCTGATGGCCGACATTTAGGGGATCTCCCCTTACATCTGCACACATAAGATCCATTTTGAGGAGGACAACAAGATCATGAGGCAGCCCCAAAGGAGACTAAATCCTCCAATGATGGAAGTAGTAAAAAAAGAGGTTCTGAAACTTTTAGATGCGGGTGTAATTTATCCCATTTCTGATAGTTCTTAAGTGAGTCCAGTGCAGATTGTACCCAAGAAAATAAGGATCACGGTGGTGGAGAATAGTGAAGGTCAACTAGTTCCCACGAGAGTTCAGAATGGATGGCGAGTTTGCATAGATTACCGCCGGCTCAATACAGCTACAAGGAATGATCATTTTCCACTTCCATTCATAGATCAGATGTTGGAGCGTCTTGCAAGTAAGATGTACTACTGTTGCCTTGATGGATATTCTAGTTTCCATCAAATACCCGTTGTTTCAGAGGACCAAGACAAAATGACGTTCACTTGTTCTTTTGGGACGTTCGCCTACAAGCATATGCCTTTCGGACTTTGCAACGCACCAGCAATGTTCCAACGTTGCATGGTAAGTATTTTTTCTAAGTATGTTGAGAAGGGAATAGAGGATTTTATGGATGATTTCACGGTGTATGGAAATTCCTTTGATGAATGCTTAGAAAATCTAGAAAAAGTCCTTAAGGGTTGTCTTGAAACTAATCTTGTTCTGAATTATGAGAAATGCCATTTCATGTAGATCAGGGATTAGTTTTAGGACATTATTTCCCAAAGAGGCATTGAAGTCGATAAAGCAAAAATAGATGTAATAGAGTCTTTACCATATCCTACCTGTGTGCACGAAGTGCGCTCTTTCCTAGGTCATTCTGGATTTTACAGGAGATTTATTAAAGATTTCTCAAAGATCACTGCACCTATGTGCAAACTGCTACAGAAAGACGTGGAATTCCAGTTTGAAGAGGATTGCAGAAGCGCCTTTGATGAGCTTAAATAGAAATTAATCACGGCGCCAGCCCCGAACTGGGATTTACCGTTTGAGATTATGGGTGATGCTTCTAACTCTTCTATAGGAGTTTTTCTTAGACAGAAGGATGGAAAAGACCCCCACGTAATCTATTACGCTTCAAGGATGTTGGACGAAGCATAGAAAAATTATACAACCACCGAGAAAGAACTGTTTGCCATTATTTTTGCCTTAGATAAATTTAGATCATATTTACTTGGAACTAAGGTGATTATCTTTTCTGATCATATAGTTTTGCGTTATCTCTTGACAAAGAAGGAAGCGAAACCAATATTGATCAGGTGGATTCTTCTTTTTTAAGAGTTCGACATCGAAATCAGAGATAAAAAAGGCAAGGAGAATTTGGTGGCAGATTATTTAAGCAAAATCTTGGTGGAGCAAGATTCAAAACCTGTCAGCGATGAATTTCCAGATGAGGGCCTTTTCCTAGTCCTAGGGAAGAGACCATGGTATGCCAAAATTGCTAACTTCTTAGCATCAGGTAAGATACAAAGTGAATTTTCTCCCCATGAGAAAGAAAACATCAGAAGGGATTCTAGGTATTTTATGTGGGATGATCCATACATGTGGAATATTGGGAAGGATCAAGTAATAAGACCCCTCATTATTTAAGGATAGCCATTCATTTTGCATTAATTATCCAAACTACCAGAGGACAGGAAATATAACTTCTAGGAACCAAATGCCATTAAATAATATTTTAACATGTGAAGTTTTTGATGTTTGGGGAATAGACTTTATGGGTCCTTTTCCTAGGTCTAATGGGAACACGTATATAATTCTTGCAGTGGACTATTTATCCAAATGGGTTGAAGCTAAAACCACTATGGCTGACGATGCTAAGACCGTTGTGGCCTTTCTGAAGACTAATGTTTTGAACAGGTTTGGCGTGCCAAGGGCCATTTTAAGCGATAAAGGTACTTACTTCTGTAATAAGGTAGTTGATTCCCTATTCAGAAAGTACAACATCACCCGCAAGGTCTTTACGGCTTACCACCCCCAAACCAACGGTCAAGCAGAGGTTTCCAACTGGGAAATTAAATCAATCCTTGCCAAGAAAGTAAACCCGGACAGGAAGCATTGGAGTCAAAGGCTAGATGACGCCTTATGGGCCTAGAAAACAGCCTTTAAAACTCCAATCGGAAATACCCCATACAAACTTATTTACAGAAAATCATGTCCTTTTCCAGTAGAGATGGAGCACAGGGCCTACTGGGCAATCAAGCAGTGTAACCTGAACATTGAAGGAGCAGGTTTGCATAGGAAGTTGCAAATCCAAGAATTGGAAGAATTGAGAAACGATGCGTATGAGAACGCGGAAATTATCAAGGCCAAGGCAAAGAACTATCATGACAGGATCATGAAGCACAAAGACTTTTTTGTGGGACAGAAATTCTTATTGTTTAATTCTAGATTTAGGATTTTTTAGGAAAACTCAAATCTAGATGGACAAGGGCCTTATATTGTTGCTAATATTTTTCCTCATGGTGCTATTGATATTCAGGATATGCAGACAGAGAATTTTCAAGGTGAACGGACAGAGGCTGAAACCTTTCTATGAAGGATTCAGAGAACACATTGTGGAGCAATTCACAGTCCATCAACCCCTTGAAAATTAAGCTAGAAGTGTCGAGTCCAAGACAGTAAATAGGGACACTACATGGGAGGCAACCCATGCATTTTATTTTTTTCAATTTTTAGCTAATTTATTTTTCAATAAAACTGTGACCCCCCTGAAGCAAGATTGATGGATAATTTAATTTTTTTTGACAGGGGCACAAGAGGGGAAAATAAAGGAAAGAACCCGGTATGAAGAACGGAAAGCTAGAAGATTTGAGAGAAAAATGGCAGTAGCTAAAAGACATGCCGCCAGTGGCGGAAGTGATGTCGATCGTTATTAATCAAATGACTGCAGCTACTTACCCATTCTCACATAAAGACCTCTCACTCTCCCACTCAAAATACAACTCTTTATATTTTCCCTCTTTCTATAAAAACCCAATAGTCTCCTTCCCCTCAACAAGACCATCGTCTTCTATCTCCTAAAACCCTCACCTGCAAAACCAATTCCAAAACAGTCCCCATCTCTAACCCGTTCCTAATACCCTCCAATGGCAATAAAAAAGAAGGAGGTGGTTCAGCTGCCAAGGAGGATTACCCGCTCAACCACAAAAAGAGCTGTGGAACCACAACCACCATCACCTGCACTGTCGATCCCGACCACACAAACCTTCCGTTTTGAAGAGAGTGAAGTGGAGAAAAGAGATAATACAAGGGCGTTATCTTCTTCAACAAAAACAGATCTGGAAGAAGATAAAGAAGAAGGTGACATGGAGAATGTCGCCAGTGCTGCAGCAGCAACGTCTAAACTGACACCAAACCAACAGTTGTCCCTCACCCATTCCAGTAAATCGTTCTCCTCTCTTAATTTTCATTTGTCTAACGAAACTGTCAAAGAGGAGAACGCAGGATTTAAGGATACAACTAGCGAGCCTAGTGTTCAATTGGAAGTGGAGTCCACTGAATGGGATAAAGATTGGAGGACCTACATGGAAGAAATGAAAATAAAGAGTCATGCCGGGATTCCCCGTCCAATAAAACAGAGGAAGAAAATGAGTGAAGGTGCAGGAGCAGATGCCTCAGCGACACCATCGCCTCTATCGAACAACCATATAAAAATGAATGAGGAAACCAAGCGAAATCCATTGCCAGCAAAGGAAAAATCAGAGGGGACAACACAAACCCGGACAATTCACCAACCATATTGGGTGCATGCTCTCCTTAATGGACAAAAATGTACCAACGAAGTACTCTGCGATATCTTGGTAGAACAGAGGCAACTAAATGGAGTCCAACGGCAATTCCTGAAATAATTCCGCAATTTCACGACCAGCCCCACTTCCGACCCCAGCAACCAGTCACCCCCTAATGCGTAAACCGCTAGGTGTTTCCTACAAAAAAAAAAATTCCTCTGTTTTTACTTTCTTTTATGTGTATTCATGCTGTGATTAAAATTCTCTTTCACATTGAGGACAATATGTCCTTCAAGTGTGGGGAAGGTATTTTAGGATTCATGTGTTTGAATGTATATACGTGTTTGACAGTGTTAGTTTTTCATTTTATTTTTCATTTGTTGTGTGAATTAGATAGAATTTTCTACATGTTTTTCTTCTCTTTTTCTGAGTGATTTTAGGTAGTTATGCCTGACTATGTGTTTTGTTTTCAAATCAGACCCCATAATTTTAAGTTCAGTCATACGTTTCACCATTAAAAATACAGTTTGACACTTGTCTCACCAAATCCATGCTCTAGTACCAAGGGAGTGAATGAGCTTAACATGATCAATGCTTAAAAGGCATTTAACCTAATGCACTTAGAACATTGCTCATCCTTTTAGTCTCATGTCCACCAAGCTTAGAGTTTTGAATTGTAATTGTAGACACAAACATCACTATTTTGCCTTGGATATTTTTGACTACTTGGTTTTCAATCCAGTTGCATTCAATTATGCCATATGAACATGTTTTGTGCAAAAAAGAAAATTTGTCATGATAGTAGAGCAAAAGAAAAGAAAAAACGAAAGTTCTGGGAGTTGGTGTGCCCAAAAAGAACAAACGCTGCTCTAAAAAGAAAACAAAATCTTTCTACAAAGCAAAAAGAAAAACAAAGAAAAATTGTCAGTGGCCAAAGGCCAAAGAAAATTTGAAAACTTGAATAAATTCTGCCATGATTGGAAATTGCAGTAGAGTTCAGATGGCCTGTTTATATGCATACTTGTATGAAAACTAGTAGTTTTACATGTTCAAGCCTTCACAGTGGTGTTTGTAACTTCAATTATGGCTTTAAATGCATAACTAGATGTCATGGTACTATTTGGATGAGGTATGTTTAGGGTATTGATTGGTCCTTGATAGTCTAGCATGGATTTGGTGATTGAAGTGTGATAGTGTGTATTTTATGCGTGTTTTTCCCTCCATTATCACCTTAAATTATGGCATGATACTCCTAATTTGCTTCTGTTTCCATCTTTATTGCAGATCTAGGCCAAAAAGGGAAAATATACGAAAACACATGTTTTCTAGGCGATTTATGCGGATCTCAAGCTTCAAGCCTACATCAAGGCCAAGACACCAAGATAGTTATCGAGGCCTTGACGTGGATTCCATCATCGAGCCCTCGACGCACTAAAAGTGCTATTTCCACGTGTCCTCTTAGCTAAGCTTCCACGTGTTCCCTCTGATGCTTTTCAGAGAGTTCTGCACTGATTCCAAAGAATATCTTCCTCTGCCATTTCTGGGACCTTTCCGCTTTATGCTTTAGGGAGCATGGTCTCCTTGTGTTGTACTTGCTTGAGCTGGATTTTTGTCCCTTTGTTGTGCTGCTAGGATATTTATGTTTGTGATAGTTAGGGTTTAGAGACAAGTTTTCATACTCTAATTTCTCTCTCTGGTTTTAGTTCTCCTCTTGGGATTTGTTCTTCCCATCTTTTTCTCTCTAGCCGTCGGGCTCCAAACCGTGTGTTTAACAAACCGGAGCTTTGCTCCGGCCGGTATTAATCAAGTTTTCTTTCCTTTATCTCTACTTTACTTGTTATGCTTTCTAGATCTATTACTTGTTTATTTTCCAGCATGAGTAGCTAAACCCCACGTTCTTAGCAAAGGTATTTCGCGGGTTGCATGGGTAGTTAAGAGGCCAAAACATGCTTAATATGTTCTTAATGTGGTATTCGCTTGCTTGTCATTTCTTTCCATTTTTATTTAGGGTGATTAGAAGCTAGATCAACTTCTAGTTTTCCTTTGTGATTATTGTCATCCTTGTAGCGATAACGAAATGTGAGGTTATAGGGAATAGTAGACACCTAGACCGGAGTCATCATGTCGTTTGGTCCAATCCGNCTAGGGCAAGTAACCGACTAGGGTGGTGCCGCGAGCCTGACAAACTGAGAGGTATCTTGCCCTAGACGTGTCTTTCCTCTTCTTCATGGGCACTTCGAGTTTAGCCTTCTCGCTTCGTGCTAGTGAGACGCCGAAGTGTAAAAGCTACCTCTTGACCAGTGAGAAAGAGAGGCAACTGGGGGGATGGCGAAGTGTCAAGGCCACCTCATATGTGAGAACGGGGGGTAACTTCTCTTAAGAAGGAAAGTAGGGAGTTTCCGGGAGACTTGGCCCCTATAGCACGTCTATTGCTTGAGAATAAAATATTTGTGCGCCGATGACTAACGAGCCCTCAACGCAACCCAAGAATGACCTTTATTAAGATCTCTTCTCCTCTGATTTATTATCTCTACCTATCTACTGTCTACTTGCTCTGCCCTTTGTTCTTACTTTTGGAATTGTTTGTTTGTCGTGGCCTCGATTACTGTTTTTATTAGTTAGAATTGTTAGCTCATATCTCTGCCTTGGTTAACTTGTTCAGCCATCAAACCCCCCCCGCGTGTGTTATGTTTCTATGAATTTGTTCCAAGTCATACATCTAGGGCTAGATTTCATTCTTTCCAATCCCTGTGTTCGACCCTGTTATCACTTTACTCAAATTAATTGTGCATCTAGGCATCAAGTTTTCTTTAGTATTTTTGACGTGTTTCGACAGCGCATCAAAGTGTCTAGGTAAGTCTAATGGTCAGATACATAATTAAATGAAAGATTCTGGGTTTTCTAATTTTTGTGTTTGTTTGTTTGTCTTTGTGATGGAAATGCTTGAGGGCAAGCATTAGGGCAGTGTGGGGGATTTGATTGAGCGCTAATTTGATCTAAAACTTGGTGTATTCTATTCTTTTTTGTAGAAACCAAGTTAAAAAATCAAAGAAGAAGAAAAGGAACAGAAATGCCAAGAAAATAGAACAAAAATAAGGAAGTGGACTAAAAGATGCAGTTGGACAGTAGCTTTGAATTTCAATTCAAGCCACGGAATCAGATTAGAGGATTTGTTATTTGATTTGATTTGGTTGGTAACTTAGAATTTAAATTTAGATTCAAATTATAATTTTTAAACTAGGATTTGTTAGAGGATTTTAAGGGAGAAAGAACACTATAAATACGCTCCCTTACTTTCTCTAGAAAGGGGGGAGTCAGCTCTCTGTCTTCATTATTATTTTTCTGCAATTTAATTGTTTTTACTAATTCGGAATTTTAATCAATTTTATGCATCTTTCCTTATTCAATTTTATTATGGCATATTCTAGCTAAATCATTCATTCCTGGTGAAGACTCTAAGAATCATAATTCTAGTATTGTGAGGTCTAAATGAGCTTTATTAATTATTGAACTTCGCATTTCTTCTCTTTTCGGTTTCTTGTCAATTTACTCTTATTTAATTTAAGCTTGATCAACTTGAGTTTTAAATCTGAGTAAATACCGCTTTTCCTAACAACTTTGGAAGCTACATTGTTAATAGGGATCTACAAGCAACTAATTTGTGGCCAGCTGAGACTCAATTAGGAAAAGAGAAGAATTAGGCTTATAGGGGCGAGGTGTCTCTCTCCTAGGTCTAGGGAAGGTCTCTCTCTATGTTTATCAACCACTTGGTTAAATCCTATAAGTGAACCTTAGGGCTTTTAAGGAGGTTAGGGTGCTTAATAGAGTGCCTTTTTAAGTTACTTGAGTAGGAGGAGAGTAGGAAGTCTAAGTGAACCAGACTTCTATATCCCCCTGTGAAGTCCAGTTTTAAACATCTTTGCACCAATGATCAGTACATGAGAATTATGACTTAGATCGAGTCTTCACTTGGAATATGTCATCACTTGATCTCATTCATACTCCAGCTAATTACTACGTTTATTTACGATTTATTCCTTTAAATTACTTATTACGAAAATTCCCCCCATTACATTGGTCACTACCACTGTTACTAAAGTTGGTCATTTAAAGGAACTGAAATTAACGATTAATCCCTGTGGAACGATCCTCTTGTCATTTGCTACAATATTTTTATCCCATTGTGATAAGTTGTATTACTTTTTTTTTTACGAATTCTGCAACCATCAATATATAAAAATCCTCCGTTTCTGTGAAGAAATGAAGGAGCTGGGTTTTGAATACGAAATTTGAAGTAGAAACCAAGAGAAGGGACGACTACCCTTTCTCAAAACCCTAGGGAGACTATATATGGTTTCTTCCCTCAATAATATCTCTACAAAAAAATAAAAAAATAAATCCTAATTACACTCTAATTGTATTTAATCACTCTTCCTCTCTAATTAGAAGTCTACAAAGCTAATATAAAGAAGGAAGGTCGCCCTTCCAACTCTTCTACGGATAAGACTAACAATCGTAATCGCATTAGACATCTTCTGCAAGTATCGCTCGGACAGACATAATCTTCTGCCAGCCTAGATGGCTCCTCTTGGTCAAGAGAGTGGTCCAGAAAGGTGTTTGCTCCATTCTGCCAAGAAATGACTCTTTTCTGCCATTTTTTCTATTTTTGCTCTTCATGACTACTTTATGCAAAAAAACATGAAAATCATTCTAAAATCAGTAAAATCACCATTCAAGATGCATAAAAATAGGTGGTAAAACTACCAAAAATTAAGCTCAATCAAATCCCCCACACTTAGACCAATGCTTGCCCCCAAGCATTCAAACAAAGACAAAAACAAAGCCAGTAACCCATATTTGGACTCAAAGATCATCCTCAACACAGAAAATACATAGACACTTCACTCTCCAAAGCCATCCTAGGTTAACAAGCCCTGTTCAATACCCCAAATATCACACTCATCACAATAGCACCATAATAGTCAGCCTTGCACTTAAGAAAATAGCTGGAGGAGCAAAACATTTGATTAGTTTTTATTTGTCTTAGCCATTAATCTAGAAACATATAGAGTTGTTGACACAAGCACATGCACATACATTAGACAGGAAATTAAACATATAAGCATAAATTATTGCCAAGTCATGCCTGCTTTGAGGTCTTTTGTTTGCCTACATTGGAGTTTTTATTTGCACTTTTCTTTTTCTTTTCTTTTTTTCTCTTTTCTCTTTTTTTTTTTGGCAGTGCATTCTTTGAATCTTTTCTTTTCCTTTGCTTCTCAGTTCACATAAAATTCAAGCATTGGACACCTCCGGCTTAGCTTTTTCGGCTCGGTAATAAGAGATTAACTAAATGCACTTCGGGGTCAGGGAGTTTCACCTATTTAAGGAGTGATGGTACTAAATTACCAACACCGTGCAATCCTGTTGGTTCCAATGGTATCCACAATCACAAGCAAGGAATTGAAAGACTCATCAAGCAGTGCAAAATTAAAGACTGACAACTCTATAATTTTCAGGACAGTTCAATTTTTTTTTTTTTTTTTT
>NBIL01156939.1:0-18988 GCA_002752925.1 Viola pubescens var. scabriuscula | reverse complement strand
CCCGCCGGTAAACGAAGAAGCTAAATGTTGCAAGTTTTAAATATTTAGGAGTTTGAAGTAGACATTTTTGAAACCTATAAGATTTTTAAAAAATAAAACTTCTTTTTTCCTCTTAAATTTCGAAGGGTAGTGTTTGTTGATTAAAATTTTAGAATAACTAGGTAAAAAAATCTATGGTTTATAAAGTATTTACTTTCATCTTTATAGTTTAAAAGTTTTATAAATTTCTAAAATTTGTAATTTTAACCTTTATAATAATTTAAAAATCAAATAAAATAGAAAAAAATTGCAAAAAAATATAAAATTTAGACAAAAAATGTAACAGTACGGTAGGACGTTATACAATGAAAAATAAATTGTTTAATATTTACTTACCGTCTATTTTTGAATTTCTTGCCTATTTAATATTGTTTAAAAAATTATAAAATTTTCAACTTTTTAGTGTAATGAACTCTCTCATATTTATTACATTTTTCCTTAAAAAATGCATATTTTTTGGATTCTTATACTTATTTTAAAAAAATTGTAAGTACTTGAAATGTTAAAATTGCAACAGTTTGAAAATTATGGGCTTTATATTGCAAGGTTTTAAAATACAGGGGCAAAGTAAATAATTTTATAAACTACAGGATTTTTATTAAAGTAGTTTTACCCAAGATTTTATAATAATGTTACTCTTGCTAAATGTGTTGTGTACCTCTGGGTAATTTTTACTGGAGTACTTACAAGTTACAACAACAGTACATATCCTCCAAGCATCTCCTAGTTCCTACATTGATCTACACTTTATTAATTCAAGTATATATAATACATGGGATAGGTTTCATGAATCCAGAATCAATCAAGAAGTGCCCCTAAGATATATAGATGCATTCCCTTGCTCCAGATCGATGTTACGTACGGCTGCTGTAGTTTTTACTTGTATCTTGCAACAACTGCTTCGAATATGCCATCATCTCTGAAGTTAGCTGTAAATAGTCTCGGATCAACAGGTCCCGGAAGATTGAAAGAAACTGTAAATGGTCCCGGTGGACACAACCGTTGAAACTTCATATGGAAAACACGCGACCGTTTCTTGACTGTCTTTCCACCTGTTGTCGATCCTTGGATATAGACCTTTCCATTACATTCAATCTCACAACTGAATTGACCTGCTACAGAAAAACATTATCGAACCCGTTAAAGAGCTTAATATCATAAGTAATGAGTTTAAACAAAACAAAAACATCGCAAAGAAGCTAACAGCTGAAACAAAACCATTTCAGTTCTCCGCGGACAATGAGATCACTAAATAGCTACAGCATCAGACTCTGAATGCTACCTAAGCTTTGAAGATGTAAATACAATATCATCATCACCTATTCTCTACAAAGTTAAACTTACTAGCTGAGTTACATGGACTACGACGTGTTCATCTTCGAATCATCTAAGATGACTAATTTTCCATGCATAGTTCCTCCACTATATATAAAATTATAAAAAACAGTTAAACTGTAAAAAGAGTACTTATAGGTGTGGAAGACACACCACTCAGCATCACGCTCATTATCAGATGGTGTTTTAACATGAATGAGTAAATTGAACAAGAAAAAAGGAGAATAGAATGGCAGAAACATACTAAAATCCCTCTGCACCCCAGGAAGAGCAACTTGGAACAAGTATGCAGCTTCGCTGACGCCAATATCTACTGCACCGACTGGTGGTCCAACTATCTCCCTAGCAGTCCCAGTCAAAACAATGGATTCATCCAATATAAACTCTTCTGATTTAGGAAGAGTAATACGAGGCATTGTGGTAAATGCCTCAAATTCGCAGCTCCTTTTGGAAGTGCTTTTTTCATTTTGTTGAGACATAAAAACACGAAAAGGGAGCGCTGGAAGCGACAGGGGGTTACGGTGGGATGACCTTTTCTTTTTTCCTTTGAACATTGTTGATTGCACCTCTTTTGCAATATCAAATGTTCCTGCAATCCCCTCCTCACTAATTGCTATGCAGTTTGGCTCAGTTTCTTCTCCACCTCTTGGGTATCCATGTTGATAACTTAGACATCGGTTCACATCAATCTTCAAAGTATTCAAACCAGACAAGTATCTGAACCTTTCCAAGTCATCCTTCTTCATATAGGATGTAATGGGGTCATCGATAAGAACAATCCCCTTTATAACCTCGTTGCTTGATGAGTACCTTTTATGGTCATGAATTTCCAAAGGGAAAAAGCTTGTGAACTGCCAACGGTCCTCTGCTGGCCATGAGCTCGGCATAGTTAAGTTGCCCTTTAGATATGCATACAATAAATGTGGCTTAAAAGCAAGAGCAGAATGAGCATTTCTTAGGACGTAGTAATATAGACTCTCCAATTGAGAAATGCTGAGAAAAGAAAAGCCTAAGTTCTTGGGCGTATACGGTGGTAATCTCTCAGCAGCTCTCTGAAATGCAGAGCGCCTTGGGTTATCAGAGTAGACATCAGGACCCAAGTAAGTTCCCATGATGAAGTTAAGCAGAAAACACCGGTCAGCAAAGGATGCCTCGTCGGCATTACTGTCCATGCTTCTCTCTAAGATTAGCTTGTCTTTATGCAAACACAATCCTCTGCAATTGTACAAGCAAACCATTATGGCCTAATTTGAACAGAAATTTAGTAAATTTTAGGTAAAAGAAAACATTATATCAACTGATAAGGCGAGATACATCTCCATGAGTTCAAAGCAAATACCCATACCAGAAAAGCGAATAAAACATCTGAAATCTTAACATTTATGAACAATTCATACAAAGAACAAAAGAATCACCTATAACTTAGTTCCTATTGATGTTAATGAGCAGAAACAGAACAATCTGTAAAACTCAAGGGCCAATCTGCCCCATCTCTGCACAGCAAACCAACTGTATGCCAAAATATAGAACAAGAATACGAACTTCCCCACTAACTTGGAAAACTACATTCCTAAATTTAGTAAGTTCAATGTCAATGCCATGGACTCCAGTACATTAAATTGTTCCAAATTAACACTTGGGTCATCCAGCAATTGACACTATACACCATTTTGGCACATTTGAGTTTACATTCTAATTTTACATCTCACCTACTTGCCATTTACCCTCTGTATCTTTTCAGTTCATAGCAAAGAATGAAATGTAAAGCAAAAAGCTTGAAAGAGAGAAAAAAGGTCAGGTCTTTACCATAGCATAATGCTCCTTGCACTTGCAGTGATGAATTTTCACAATCTTGGCTCCATTACAAGGTGCAGAAGCCAAGAGCAGAAGTTGGGTTTTGGTTGTAACTTTGAGATTTTGACTCTTTAGGGTTTGGGGAAAGGAAAGGTGGAGGAGAGGGTTCTTCGGTGTTTCATATGAAATTATGAATGGGGTTATAGTAAGTGTTCTTGTTTCCACTTGTCTGTACGAAAAAATAAGGTGCTTTCATGGGCCCATGCAAGGCGACGCGTCAGAGCTGTTTTCTTAAATTTTTTCATTGTCCAATTTTAAAAGAAAAAGTTCAGAATAAAATTGCCAAAAAGAAAACTATACAATTTTATTAATTGTTTTTTTAATCTATTTTTTACTATTTTTTTAAACTGTTAAAATCGATACTAAAGTGAATTTTTAATATTATTATACTATCTGAATTTTATTTCTTATCAAAATAAAAGTACAAAATTCATTTAAAATTATGTGTACATATTTTTTTCATATTTGGGAAATTACATTCCATATATTGCTTAAAAATAAGGAATTCATATAACATTTGTCTGTTTTACAATCTATCACCACTAATATATATTCCATTGGTGATTGAAATATAAACTATCACACTTATTTATTTTAAAATCCATATTTATATTTAATCGATTATGTATTTTATAATATCAAAATTTAGTTAAAATAATTCATTGAAATAGGCATTAGAGAGCTTTGCGATGATCTTAATGCTTGTGACTATGGATTTTGTCATAAACCGATTCTTTCTTCTGTTATCTTTCCATTGAATAGTTGTTATTGGATTTTCTTTCCTTGCTATGGCGGATTACCCAAAATCCGGTGATTCTTATATACGGTGGAGGTGGTGGTTGTCTGCACTGATGCTGCCACGCTTGGAACTGGAAGTTAAGAAGCGCGAGAATCCAAAATGCACTTGAGCGAGAACCATGGAATCGAGGGCAAAATCTTCGTCGTCACAGGTGGCTTGAGCTTCCTCGGCTCCGCCCTCTGTCTCGAACTCGTCCGCCGTGGCGCTCGCCAAGTCCGCTCCTTTGACCTCCGCTCCACCTCCCCCTGGTCCCACCTCCTCTACGCACGCGGCGTTCACTGCATCCACGGTTTGCCCCGCACATCCCTCTTTTTTTTTTCACATTGCCTATTCTTTTCTTCAATTTCTTGACCTAATCTCGTTCTAAATTCCGCAGGAAGCATTCTGAACAAGAAGGATGTTGAGACAGCGTTGCGAGGAGGTGTGGATTGTGTTTTCCATTTGGCTTCGTTTGGAATGTCAGGGAAGGAGATGCTGCAGATTCGTCGGATTGATGATGTGAATATAAATGGGACTCGTAATGTTTTGGATGGTTGTCTGCAGTTTGGGATCAGTAGGCTTGTTTATGTTAGCACCTACCATGTTGCCTTTGGAACTAAAGAGATTGTGAATGGCAATGAAGCCTTGCCTTACTTCCCTCTTGATGAACATGTTGATCCGTATTCGCGCAGCAAAGCAATTGCTGAACAGCTGGTTCTGAAACGAAACGGGCATTCTTTCAAGTAAGTAATTTGGTAGTTTACTTGCATTTTGCCATCTTATTTTATTTTCGTATATAAGAATGACTTAAATTGTTCTATTTAGATGATGCATTTGGTAGGAGATAGATATGGCTGTTGGATCTGGAGATTTTTTGCAAAATTGGAGTAAATTCAGTAACTTTTGCATGAGCTTCAGCACCATCAATGTTGAACCAGAGCAAAAGAAAGCAAAAGCCAACAACCAGAATACTGGTGGTGGCTGAGTTTCTATTGTAGGAAGGAACTAATGTGTGTTGTTTGTTCATGTGGTTTATAGGGAGAATAATGGAAAATGTCTTTACACCTGTGCGATACGTCCAGCTGCTATCTATGGGCCTGGTGATGAAAGAACCCTTCCTAGGATTATATCCTTTGCAAAGTGGGGTCTGCTAACATTCAGAATTGGTGATGCAAATGTGAAAACCGACTGGGTTTATATAGATAACGTTGTGCATGCTTTGATATTGGCAAGCATGGGACTCTTAGATGACATCCCTGGGAAAGAAGGATGTCCAGTAGCTGCTGGCGAGCCATACTTCATATCTGATGGTAACAAACTAACCATTTTGATCTATAGTGTCCATCTTTTACTTTCTGGAACAGAGCTGTTAGGGATAAAGTGCTTCATTCCTGGCATTTTTTTCAGTATTTTGCTTTATGTTAGAATTGTTAGCCAAGCGCTGTTGAACTGCTACACGTCTTGGTTAATTAAAAGGAGAATTAGTTTAAGAGATCAGAAAATAACTACTATCTTCTTTCACAGGGTCCCCAGTCAATTGTTTTGAGTTCCTCAGACCGTTGTTCAAGAGTTTGGATTATGAATTTCCACAGACTTCTATATCACTCCCTCATGCTCTTATCATCGGAAGGATTTTTTGGGTTATCTATACACTCTTGTATCCATGGTTGAATCTATCATGGCTTCCGAAGCCGCTGCTACTTCCTTCAGAAGTATATACGGTCTGTTTCAAGTTCCTTATGTTTTGTTGAATATTCATGTAGACTGACCTATGCAACTCTTAATGCCTTGCTGTAATCAGTAGAAATGGACCGTAAAGTATAGGCTATGACCTTTGCATTATGTTTCCAACCAATCTTTCTACTAGTTTTTTGTCTGACATTAGGAAATTTTGAGGTTTTCTTCCCCACCCCCACCCATAACATTTTCTATTTCTTATAAGTTGAAAGAACCCTCATTCTTTGGCGTAGGAAATGTTGAATCTGATTTGTATGGCAAATATTTGTAGTATTGCAAATTGTAACTACTTGTCTTACTTGCTAAATCCATTATGTCTGAACAGGTTGGTGTGACTCATTATTTTTCCATCCTCAAGGCGAAGGAGGAGCTTGGTTACTTTCCAGTCGTGACTCCTCAGGAGGGCATGGCTAAAACCATCTCATACTTTCAGGAGAGGAAAAGGAAAACTTTGGATGGCCCGACCATATATGCATGGCTGTTTGTTGTGATTGGAATGTCTGCAATGTTCTGTGCTGCTTACTTGACAGATGCCGGACCTGTGCGACCCTTGAAGGCCTTCACCCTTTTGATATTCAGGTCAATGTGGATGGTAAGGACAGTATTTCTTCTATCTGTTGCAGCACATGTTGGTGAGGGTATATACGCATGGCGCCTAGCGAAAAGGGTGGATCCTGCTAATGCAAAAGCATGGTTTTGGCAGACATTTGCTTTGGGGATCTTTTCATTGCGTTTTCTTCTGAAGAGAGCCAGGAGTTAGGCCAACTTCTATGTTTTTTCCTCAAGTACTTGAGGTATGGGTGATATTGTGGAGCTAATCCTTGTAGTTTCTGGATTAAAAAGTATTGTAATTCTTTTGAAACTCAGAGCAGCTCGACTGAAGCCTTGCATGCTAGTAATTCTGTAACAATTTGTTTTAAATTTTCAAAATTCCGTGTTCTCAAATATGAGCTATTTTGTTTTATGAAATGAGACTATACTTTTGGAAAATTCAAATGCATTGAATGCTGCTTGTTTAGATCGATCTTTCTTTGCTCATGAATCCACCTCTCCCTGCCTTTGCATTGAATCCTAAGCAATCTTCAAATTCTCTCTATTGAAATTGAGGTGGCTATCTTGAACCTTGATTGCATCGTTAATCTCCTCCATACTACTACCAATTGTGCCCGTTAGCCTTTGATTCATCTCCACGGAAAGAAAATCTCCTCCATTCCAATTTTTTAAATTAATCCTACTTTTATTTATATCTAAAATTTACATTTAGCCCGTGTATGTAGTTGGACTTTAGAAATTATTTAAAATTTAAGTAAACTTTTTAATATTATTGAGAAATAAATTAAAACTTTCTAAACATATTTTATTAACTTTTATAATTGGCTTTACGTTTGCACTTTTGGAGCCTAGGGGCCCTCCGTTTCACATTGGATCCCTAAGATCTCTAAGTGGGCCCCACGTTGCCACGTCAGCAACTGGGGCCTACGCTTTAGCTACTCCTACCTATTTATCCCCTCTATTTGTTCTCTTCTTCCCCGCCTAAGAACACAGAAATCCTAAACCCCAAAATCTGAACTTTCTCTCAAACCCTAATTAGTAGAAATTGAAATTGAAGCCTTAATCAACAAGATTTGTCAAGGAAGAAGTATTCTTATCTCTCACCTTTTTTCCTTTCCCCTAGGCACAACCCCTAATTCTCTATTTTCTCTCATACCCTAGTTACTAAAAATCGAAATAGAAGACTTAATTAGCAATATTCGGCAATGGAGAAGGAGGATTCATCAAATTCGGTGTCATCATATGTGCGAAAGAGCAGTGGTTGTCGTTTAAGCTCTATTGTCAAACAGAAACTCGATTTCGATTACGAACCAACCATCTATTGTTGTTGTGCCTTCAAAAGTGCAAGGTGGACGTCATGGACGGATAAGCATCCAGGAATGTTATTTAACAAATGCATACTAGCCACTCAGCAACGTGGGTATGAGTTTTATCAATTCTTTGATAAACCATTTGTGGATAAGGCTCGTGAGGTGATTAATGATTTGAAGTTGTGTAATATGCAATTTGCAGCAATTGTTGGTGACTTAAAGGAGGCAAAGGATGACATGTGATACGATCCTATTAGCCAAGGATGCGTATGTCGCCGTTTGGATCTAGTTCAAGGGTTTGGAATTGCGCAGAATGATACGGGGTTCCCTTAGACGAGGTTAGACTTGGTAAAGACCTGCCTTACCCAACCTAATCAAACTAAGTGAGGTTCTTGTTCACTTCCCTAGACCTAAACTCACACTTGGGAGAATCAACCTAAGTGGCTCGAATAATGAGTGCAAATTAGGGTTTTACTTGCAACGACTTGAGCTTGCGAACTCAAGAGAAATAAGACATACAAGAGAATCCACTCTTGCCACACGAGAGTCCACTCGTAGACACAAAGGTAAGAACCTCACTTTATCAATAATCTCAAAACTGCATAACAATGAGCACTATCGACTCTATAAATAACAAAGAAACCCTAGTTCTATTCTTACTCGAACTAACAAGAGTCCTAATCGAGCAATTACCTTGTTTATCAAAAGGAAAGTAAAATAAATAGTAATAATAAGTTTCTAAATAAATAAAATAAGAATCGCACGAGCGGGCTTCAAGTTGAGTCGACTCTCTTGAGTCGGATTTCGTCTGGTGCGCACCCTTGTCCGCGACAATGTCCCCCTAGGCCATCTTGCTCATGGCTCGTGCCTTTGGGTCCAATCTTGGTCTCAATCTCGCTAACTTGATGTAGTTTAGGAATCTAAGTCAGGCACTGTCGTTTGGCGCTTGTAAGTCCGAGGTGGCTCGGACCCTTTTGCTGTGCGCGCCTGCGAGTCCTATGCGGCGTTGGAGTCCCGTCAGCGAGAATGTCTCCTTGGGATTTCTTTCGTTCCACTCGTCCAAATGTCTTCAAATTTGGACCCGAATTAGCTAAGACATAGAACGGTCCAGTATTGCTCTGACTTCTCAGTTCGGAAGCTCCTCGCATCAAAAGGCTCAATAGGTTCTGCCTGCGAATCCTAGGCGGCGTAGGATTCCAGCCAGCGAGAATATCGACTCGGGCCCTGCGACGATTCGCTCGTTCAAATGTCCTCAAAATTAGGCTAGGGCTAGAGAACACATAGATGGGGCCTGTAATGCTGCGAGCCCTTGTGTTTGGACCTCCCAGCTCCATGTTGGCTNTCGGGTAGAGGCGCCTGGTATGGCTGGCGAGGCCCTTGGTGCGAACCTTGGCCCCAAACTTGGTCCGTGCTGCTTGGCTTCCTCAAGCAGCCTCTTCATGTTCAGCTCCATATACCAGAGTTGCGCTAGCCCCTCTTGATCCTCTAAGTCTCTAGCTTGATGCGTTGGTGCGACGGGACCTAGCGGTTGCTCGTCGGCCACATGCGATAGCTCTAAGTTCCGCAAGCGATGCGTGGTTGTCTCAACCAGCGTCTTTAGATCGCGCACCTCAGCATGCAGTATTTGGGCAGGGGATAACCTCAGTTGGTTATCCTTGGCTCTACATCTTGGTCCAATTGGGCCTAGCCGTGCATTGGGCGCATGTGATGGGGCTAGAATCGCATCATTCCCTCCCCCTTCGAAAAGATTCGTCCTTGAATCAGCAGCCATACCTGTAGGGCACAATGCTAAGTTAGAAAATTTAGAAGACTTAATAAATGGACCATACTTACCTAGTAAGCCAAGGTCTTTGGCGGTGTTTCGGCTCATAGCAATAAGATAGTCAAAACCATCGCCTCTCGCAGTCACCACTCCGCAGCAAAGGGTTGGAGACTGTCCTCGGCGTAAGTACAACCATACCCAATTGCTCATCTTAAAGGAACCCCCCTTCCATTCAAGGTACCTTTGAAGCGTTAACTTGGTATCCTCACGCTCTATGTGTGGTTTGGTTTGCTTGTGGATTAACTTAGCCATCTCCGACTCACCATCATCACCTAAACTAGGTATCATACTTAGGGATAGAGGGGTTAATCCAATAGGTATCATAAGAATGAAACCAACACATATTTGTCATAAGCGAAAATAATAAATGGAAGGCAATCTTCCCAAGTAAAGACAAGCTTACGAACTAAAGGGCACCACACGGATCCAAGCTGGAGCTTCTTTGCTTCTGTTTGCTCAATGAATTGTGGTTGATAAGATGCTAAAGTAAGCATCACTTTGTTCAACCGCTCCCACAATCTATGGCCTACGTCGCTAAGGGACTTTCTTCTATGCCGATTACTAACAACATTTAAAGACAAGCCATATAAGAACAAAATGTCTTCTAAATACAAGTTAGTAATATTAGTTGTACTAAAGTGGTCTATCAAACTACCACATTGTGACTCATGTGCAACCAATTTGTGTAAAGGCTCGGCCGACCTAAGGTAGCGCTTGCGCTTGCGCAAATATTCCTCGAAAGAATATGATTAAGACTTAGGTTTAAGCTTGTGATCACCATTAATTGAACCAAGGTCAGAATCATATAGGTTAAAATAGTCAAGCATGTGTGAATATTCAAACAAGTCAGCACTAAGAAATGAAAGGCGCACCATACCTTGGCGACTAGTGTTAGCCGAACTAGGCTATCCATGCATTGGGCGCTCGTTTCCTCCAATGGGCAGCAAGTTATGGACTTCTTCTTTAGGATGTTCATTACTGGTTCCCTGCATCAAATAAGAAATACAAATAGGAGAACGCTCAATGGGATTAGGGTTAGAGGCGTCGCGACGCAAAATCCTCAAAGAAATTGGTTTTGGGCGGTCTTCGCCTAAACAGATTTTGCGCACATATAGTGCATTCCTCACTCTTTTCCCTCTGGCACGCTCACTCTCCTCTCCTTTTATATTAGTGCCACTCTCTGCATGCTCACTCTTTTCACGCGGGCTGTTTTGCTCACTATCTCTCTGCCCATGCTCACTCTTTTCATGGGGCTGTTTTCCTCTCTAAGTCGCTCACTTCCTTTTTCACTCATCTCTCCACTCTCTTTTTCTTTTCCTCTCTTAGTATTTTCATACTCGGCATAAGCTTTTGCAAGCCAACTTTGATCCTCAAGAACTTGAAGAGGTGTTAATGGCGTTAGAGTGAACTTTCGGCCATTCCTCACTAAGGAGTAGTGATTGCTTCTTCCTTCATGATTTGCTTCCCTATCATATTGCCATGGTCGGCCAAGTAATAAGTGGCTAGCACTCATGGGAATGACATCACACAAGACTTCGTCTTCATAACTTTCAATGGAGAACGAAAGTAGGACTTGCTTAGTGACCTTGATCTCGCCACCGTCCGTCATCCATTGAAGTGAGTAGGGTTTCAGATGCTTTACCGTTGAAAGGTCCAACTTGTGCACAAGCATTTAACTCGCACAATTTATGCAGCTTCCATTGTCAATGATCATAGCACATAATTCTCCTTAAACTAAGCAGCGAGCATGGAATAGATTCTTCCTTTGTTCTTCTTCGCTCACATCGGCTTGTGTACTTAAATCACGCCTAATCACGAGTGCTCTAGCACGTTCCAGCATCACAACTTCATCCTCATCTGAGCTACTATTCTCTTCTTCCTCTTCATCTTTCTCCTTACACTTCTCATGGTCATCGTCACTGTCCAAGTCGTCGTTCTCTTTGATTAACAAGACGCGCTTGTTAGGACACTCGGCGGCTATGTGTCCTCGGCCAGCACACTTGAAACACACTATGTCTTACGTAAAGGTCTGAGTAGAAGAAGTAGAAGAAGGACTTTTGCTGCTTATCTTCCCTTGAGGGGCACTAGGAGCGCTTGCATCTTTGGTGCCATAGGTATAGGGCAACATCTTAGGCGTTGAGCTCGCGCTCTTATTATCGCTAGCCCATGGCAATTTCTTCCATGGTGCTAACTTGGTGTCTACTAGATTGGCACTAGAGTAAGAAGTCCTAGACTTTTTCTGTTTCTCGATCTTGATGGCCATATGTAGTATATCTTCCAATGTGTTGTAGTTGGTCAACTCCAACACATTAGCGATCTCTCGATTTAGGCCACTCAAAAACCTAGCCATCGTCGCCTCCATATCCCCATTCACTTGTGCCCTTGCCAAGGCAATTTCCATCTCGTTGTAGTACTCTCCAACACTCTTACTTCCTTAGCTCAAGGTCTGCAACCTTTGGTGAAGGTCACGGTGGAAGTAGGTTGGAATAAACCGGCGCTTCATTAGCATTTTCATTTCTTCCCAAGTCCGAATAGGGCCGACGCCTACTCTTTCCCTTGTGGCATTCAGTTGATCCCACCAATGGATAGCATACCCACTGAATTTCACCGATGCTAACTTCACCTTTTTGTCCTCCGAGTAGTTATGGCAGAGGAAAATATAGTGGACTTTCCTCTCCTACGTCAAGTACGCATCCGGGCTATCCGTCCCCTTAAATGGTGGTATTTTTATTTTGATGCTTCCTAGGTTAACATCAACTCAGTCATCTAACCGAGGCCTCCACTCATCCATTATGTCCCGCCTCTCATAGGCATAGTCATCCTCATACCCACGCTCTTCTGGCCATCGCGCGTAAGGTGCTTGTTGTACGGGCACATCAGCACGCCTTGGATGCTTGTGTCTAGGGTGCTCCTTGGTGACCCTTGGTTCATATCTCGGCCTTGGTGCGATACCCTCTTAGCCCTCATCTCCGTTCCCTACCTCATGGCCATACACAACTCTCTCATCATCCTCTAGGTGCGGCATGCCACCAATATGAGAACTTGTTGCGTAATTAGAGTTTTGTGCACAACGCACTACTAGCTCATCCTCTCTGTGCCTCTCGGCTTGGTCTCAAGGTTGCGCCGGGTCTGCCTGTCTCCATTCTTTGAGTCCCTAGAGCCTCAATTTGAGGTCTCGCATAATCTCAAACAAGTTCCGTTTCTCCTCCTCTTCCAAGGCTATATCTCGCCTCTCCCGTACACTCGAATTGTTGTCCACCATACCTAAATTCTTGAAAATGTAACACAAGGTACAAACGTAAAATTGCACTAATCCTAGCACTCCCTCACGTATTTACTCTTGTGTTTAAGCTCTCTAATACTCTCATCAATTCACTCAACGTCTCTTCTTTGTGCCTGCAAATAGTTAGTGACTCAAGAGTTTCAAAGAAAAGCTTCCAAGGAAGACGCAGAATGACAACTAGCTTTGAAACAAACTTGGATGTTTAACAAGAGGTTAGTAACAAGAGCAATCAACTAAAAAATTGTTAGGCTGGAGTAGAAGACAGTAATAGGAATCAAAGAAAGGCTCAAAGACACAGAATTGACTTGATTAGCTCACGATTTGTGCGCTCGGGTGCGATTATGCATGCAATTGTGCTCTCGTGCCAACTTTTGATTCTATCAGCCAATTTCACTTTTGTCTTCTGTTTTGGAATGCCAACACTTTGTATGTTTTTGTATTATGACAGAATCAATCTTTTGTAATTTTTTGTGTGTGACTCTTTTACCTATTGAACGTAGCTACCACAATGATAAAAGGACTGACACTTTGTATTTATTTATTTTTGGACAGAAAACAAATCACCACATAAAATTTCAAGTAAAACGCACACACGCTTTGTGAAATCGCACACACAAGAGTTAACCTTAGCTCGACACAACTAACACACGGCACACAAGAAGATTGGTTATAGATCGGGGTAGAAGAAGAACCAATCTCAACAAACAAACAAAAATAAAGATAGAAGGGATATAAACCAAACCGTATGAATGCCTTGTGCTCCGCTACCACATGATACGATCCTATTAGCCAATGATGCGTATGTCGCCATTTGGATCTAGTTCAAGGGTTTGGAATTGCGCGAAATGATACGGGGCTCCCTTAGACAAGGTTACACCTGGTAAAGACCTACCTTACCCAACCTAATCGAACTAAGTAAGGTTCTTGTTCGCTTCCTTAGACCTAAACTCACACTTGGGAGAATCAACCTAGGTGTCTCGAACAATGGGTGCAAATTAGGGTTTTACTTGTAACGACTTGAGCTTGCGAACTCAAGAGAAACAAGACTGATAGTGTGTATTTTTTGCATATTTTTATCTCTTTTTCTAATCCACTTTTGATCTTGATACTACTGATTTGCCTCTGTTTCCCTCCTTTTTACAGATTTGGGCTTGAAGAAGGGAAATCACAGAAGTACACACTTTCGGTCTGATTCTCACAGATGTTGAGCGTCAAGGTCTTACAGTTCATCGTTCGCAAAAGCTGAGAAGTCCAACGCAGAAAAGGGAACTCTCGAAAGAATAAATCCGGCAAATCTTCCTATTTATTCCTGCGATTTTCCAGCTCAGCAAAAGCTATATTTAAGGAAACCAAGTTCTACTAGACTTAGGATTCTATTTTCTATTCTCTATAAATACTTTAGCAAATTAGGTTTTGGAGGATCTCTTCCGAACTCTTCCCCTCTTGGTTTTTAATTCCGGAGTTGTAGCTCCAGCCGGTATTCAGTAGCAATTAATTTCATTTCCTTCTCTTCTCTTTTATGCAATCTGTCTTTAATTATTTAATTTATTTAATTTCTAGCATGAGCGGCTAAGCTCTCCCTTCTTAGCAAAGGTTCTTCGAAGGTTGCTTAGGTTAGTTGTGAGGTCAAAACGTACTTAATAAACTCCATGCTTGTATTTGCTTGTGATATGCGTATTTTTGTAATGATTTTATCCTATTTTCTTTCCCTATCCTGGTCTTGAAATTGCCAATTTATTCCGCTTTCTCTTACTTTTGCAGATTCTGGCCAAAATGGGGGAGAAAGCTATAAAGCTCACATTCTGGATGGAATTCTGACCAATCTGAAGCTTCGAGGCCTGGACAACTACTAGTCATCTTGCCCCTAGACGGTGGAGTCATGTCTTGCCCGAGGACTTCTACTACTTGCCTACACCTGATCCGCCCAGGACGCTCCACGAAGAATCTCTGAAGATTCCTGCGGGATTCCTTGTCTCCATAAAGCTTCCATGCGCTTCTGGGCAGGATATTTGCTTCCCAGGACAACTATCACCGCTCCAGCCCCTTCTTAGCTGGCATTTTGTCTCCATCTATCCAGCCCTAGTATTTAAATAAACTTTTGAGCCATTTTAGGGCATCATCTTAGGACCCAATAATTTTACCTTAAAACTAGGGATTTGTTCTTCCCTTTTAGGGACAGCAGCCGCCACCCTTCATTGGGAACCACAGTTTTATAGTATTTTAATTATTTCTATTCTAATTTATTTACCTTGTAATTTTATGTTATCTATTACTTCTCTTGCCTTGATTATTGCATGAGTAGCTAGATTCTCCTTTCTTAGCAAGGGTTCTTCAAGGGTTGTTAGGATAGTCACGAGGCCTAATTGTTCTTCACAAACTATTATTATTGTGTTAGCTTACTTGTCATTATCTTGTCAATTTGTCTAGGGAAAGTTAGAAGTCTGGCCAACTAATAACTAGACCTAGATGATTATAGTCATTCCTATTGTAATAACTAGCGTGAGGCAATAGGATAGGGTAGACAACTAGCCTAGAGTCACCATAACAGTTGGTCCAATCTAACCTAGGGAAAGTGACCGACTAGGGTTGCTTCGCAAGTCTAAACAACTGAGAGTTGTCTAACCCTAGGCGTGTCTTTCCTCATCTTCATGGGCGCTTCGATCCGCGAAGTGTCAAGGCTATCTCATAAGTGGAAATGGGGGGTAGCTTCTCTTAAGGAGGAGAGCAGGGGGTATCCGAGGAATCTGGCCCCCCTATAGCACATCTATAGTTTGAGAGTAGAATATCTTTGTGCTGATGACTGTCTAGCCCTAGGTACAACCCGAGAATGTCCCCTTGCTAAGAATCTCTCTCTCTTCTGATTTTACATCTTTATTTATTATTTTGTCTTCCTATCTTTAATATTATTCCTGTTTTCATTAACTCTTGTCTTGCCCTATTTCCTTGTTTCGTTGTCTTGCCCTATTTCCTTGTTTCGTTGTCTTGCCTAGTTAACAACTATCTCTCCTTGGTTAACTAGCTTAGCCAAGCAAAACCCCCCCTTGTCACTTTTATTGTTTTATTTTATATCCGGCCTTGTCTAGTGCATGTCTTCACCTTTCTCTGTGGATCGAACCTCTTGCCACTGTCTGCAATCTTTTTTGTAGCTAGTGATAAGTTGTATTTATTTTTTAGTGTTTTGACAGCACATCAGCTTGTTTACCATTTTCTTGTCAATTTATCTAAGGTTGATTAGGGGTCTGGCCAACTATTAATTAAACCTAAGTGATTTTCGTCATCCATGTAGTAATAACTAACGTGAGGCTGCAGAGTAAAGTAGGCAACTAAATCAGAGTCATCACGTTGAACTGGTCCAATCTGATTAGGGTAAACAACCAATTAGGTTAGTGCCCCAAGCGTACTGAGTGTCTCGCCCTAGGTGTCTTTCCTTTTCTTCATGGGCATCTAAATATTGTCTCCATAAGCGTACCTTGGAGGACGACAGATTGTCAAGGTTACTCCGTAAGCATATCTTGGAGTAACTTCTCTTACGAAGGAAATCAGGGGACCTAAGCGTACTTAGTCCCTATAGCACATCTATGAACTAGAAGTAGAACATCTTTATACCAATGATCGACTAACCGAAATGCAACCGGAGATAGACCTTTGCTAGGAACTTTTTCTCATCGATTTAATATTTTTAATTATTCTGCTTTTTTCTATTTTATTTAGTTTATTTAGTAGTTAATAAAACACCCTCTCAACCCCCCCCCGCGTTACTTATTCGGTTTGATATTTCCTGTCATACGCGGAATTAAGCGTCTTGCCCTAGTCCCTGAGTTCAACCATGTTACTACTATACGCAATTTTTATTGTGCAGAAGCCAATAGATTTATTATTATTTTTTACGGCTTCGACAACCGGTCAAAGACATACAAGAGAATCCACTCGCAGACACAAAGGTAAAAACCTCACTTTATCAATAATCTCAAAATTGCATAACAATGAGCACTATCGGTTCTATAAATAACAAAGAAACCTTAGTTCTATTCTTACTCGAACTAACAAGAGTCCTAATCGAGAAATTACCTTATTTATCAAAAGGAAAGTAAAATAAATAGTAATAATAAGTTTTTAAATAAATAAAACAAGAATCGCACGAGCGGGCTTCAAGTTGGGCTGACTCCCTTGAGTCGCATTGCGCCTGGTGCGCACCCTTGTCTGCGACAATGTCCCCCTGGGCCATCTTGCTTATGGCTCNGTGCCTTTGGGTCCAATCTCGGTCTCAGTCTCGCTAACTTGATGTAGTTTAGGAATCTAAGTCAGGCGCTGTCGTTTGGCGCTTGTAAGTCTGAGGTGGCTCGGACCCTGTTTGATGTGATCACGGAAGCCTGGATCATATCACTATTGTTGTGCACGCCTGCGAGTTTGTCTCCTTCGGCATTGGAGTCCCGTCAGCGAGAATGTCTCATTGGGCTTTCTTCCGTTCCACTCGTCCAAATTTCTTCAAATTTGGACCCGAATTAGCTAAGACATAGAACAGTCCAGTATTGCTCTGACTTCTCAGTTCAGAAGCTCCTCGCGTCAAAAGGCTCAATCGGTTCTGCCTGTGAATCCTAGGCGGCGTAGGATTCCAGCTAGCGAGCCCTCGTGTTTGGACCTCCATGCTCCATGTTAGCTCGGGCAGAGGCGCTTGGTGCGGCTGGCGAGGGACTTTGTGCGAACCTTGGCCCTAGACTTGGTCCGTGCTACTTGGCTTCCTCAAGCAACCTTTTCATGTTCAGCTCCATGTATCAGAGCTACCTTAGCCTTTCTTGATCCTCCAAGTCTCTGGCTTGATGCATTGGTGAGACGGGACCTAGTGGCTGCTCGTCGGCCACATGCGATAGCTTTAAGTTCCGCAAGTGATGCGTGGCTGTCTCGACCATCGTCTTTAGCTCGCGCACCTCAGCGTGCAGTAGTTGGGCAGGGGATAACCTCACTTGGTTATCCTTGGCTCGGCGTCTTGGTCCAATTGGGCCTAGCGGTGCGTTGGGCGCATACGATGGGGCTAGAATCGCATCAATATGTATCTGAATTTATCAATGATAATGCGATTGTTATTGCAATTGGTTTCTATTTTGGTGTTTCCATTTTGGTTTATCGGATATTGAGGAAATGAAGTTAAGAACAAAGACAATGAGTGATGAGAATTGGACGAAAGTTGCCCCAAGTTTATGCCTTGGTAAAACAGAGGAAGAAATTACACTAGATATTGCACCAGAATACTACCAAAATGACACCAGAAATTATACCAAAATATTACCAAAAAGAGTGGCACAATAAGCACACCAAAATTGCACCAGAAACTGCACTTTCAATTGCACCAGAAACTGAACCAAAATATCACTAGAAACTGAACTAATATATCACTTGAATTGCACCAAAGTTGCACTAGAAACTGAACCGAAATACCAGCAGAAATGACACCAAAATTGCAGCAAAATCTGCACCGAAAAGCACACCAAAATTGACACTAAAATCTGAACAGAAATTTCACCAGTAATTGGACCAAAATTTTACCAGAAATTTCACCATAAATCACACCAAAAATTGCAGCAGAAACTGACAACAACTTTAATAAATCCAAAATAATACATAACACCAAATTTGCACTAGAAACTAGAAAACTAAGAGGCAAAGTCTGCATCTATGTTCAAAATAAGTCAATGCAACCAACAACAGTTTGCATCCAACTTCCAAAGTAGACCTTACAACTATTAAAAGGTTGCACCTAACTTCTAATCACAAAAGCAAATATTACATTTACTTAAACTCCCCAAAATAGACAAACTAACAATCACTTTGATCCTTATGCATTGGACTTCTTTTGTAGTTGTTGTTTCTTTGAAGCTAGTCTAGATGTAGCGGATGATGGTTTAGGCAGATTGAGCTGAGATTGTGGGATGCTCCTGAGAAAAGCTGACTTGGAAACTGAACTGGAAACATACTAGGAATTGGAACCAATTTTTTTATAGAATGGATTAGGATTTTGGTTCACTGGAGCTTTACTCTTCACATTGAAACCGCCATCTCTTATAATCACTTCAGGCATAAACACATTTCTTGGTATACTTTGACAGTCAACTATCCCCTGTGAGAACATATACTAATGAATTTAGAGTGAGTAAGTCACAAATTATAATTTCTAAATTAATCAGTGGTAAAAATCCTTTTTTGGCACTGATCGCCTGTCGAGAGCGTAAAAAATAAGTGCTAATTATTGGTAAAAATAACTAGGCAAAGTACAACTTATCACT
>NBIL01156926.1:0-20448 GCA_002752925.1 Viola pubescens var. scabriuscula | reverse complement strand
AAACCTCATGGAACTTGACATGTTCTGTGCTTCTAATTCTATGTTAAATCTTGCTAATGGAACTTGTGGTTCAAGAGCAAGTGTTTTGAGATTACAATTACATATGCAGCTTTAATGTTTCTACAAACAGACACAAGTGACATATGTAGTCATAGGGTCATCCGCAGTTCTTGTCTGCATTTGACAGTAGCTTAGCTTGCCTCCCTTTTTCCCGCCCTTGAACTGATTAATTTTGCCTCTCTTGACAGTCCCAGTAATGCATTTCATCAAAGCCTTCTTCTTTAACAACTTAATCTCATGTTGCATCTTATCACTTGCCATATTTTGGTACTGCAACCACTACTGCTCATTCTTCTGTAGATTGGATATTTTATTCTCTTAAATTTGAAATAATTGAATTAATTTGACAAACAAAAATTTATTACAAGAAAAATGAAAAATGAAAAATGAGTTGGAAAAATCTGCACAAAAATGATAGTGAAAGATCGAGACGCGATGAAACGCTTCCTAAAGGAATTTATTTCCTCAGGATATAACGATCTCTTCTAACTCATAGTTAGGTACCAGAACAACTCATAATTAGGTACCAGAATAACAAGAACAAAATTGATAGTAATCTAGGAGTAGAATGATCACATTTGGTGTGTTACTTTAGAAAAATGATTGCAGGTTTGAAGATATAAGGTAATTTTAAAAATATTTCTGTTAGAACCTTATCTTCCACTTTAAAAAATATATATTAAGGTGGTGTTAATCATTTGAACACTAAAGTTTCTCTGTTGCAGATGATTACTGGGTCTACTTCCAAAGCGGATGTGTAGAACAAGCTACAACACGAAAGGGAAAAAAGAGAGTACTTGGAGTACTGTTATATACATAACAAATTAAAGCAGCTACGATTTAAATCTTTATCGACCAAAGTCCCCGTGAGGAGGGGGGGTATTGTTATATATGTGGGTTTGGCCCAAACCCAGCTCACATGTTCCCGCACTTGAGTTACAAGTCGTTCTTGTGACCGAATAGTCATCTGTATGCCGGTCTGTCAACATTTCCATACGCAGGTCCGGTCTACCAACATCTTCGTATGCCGGTCTACTACGATTATGTATGCTGATCTACTACTTTTCTGTATGTCGATCTACCAACAGTTTCGTATGCCAATCTACCACATCTATATATGTCGATCTACTAATGAAATATGCATGCCGGTCTTCCGTAACTTGGTCTCATTTTCTATATCAAGATATACGTGGAAAACCCATTTCAAGGAAACCACTAACCCACTCTTGTTAACAGTATCTTGTATTCTATAAATAAGAACATGCAGAAAACATTAAGGCTGGGACATGTATCATACTTTGATCTATTTATACTTTGGGCTGTATTTAAATTCCTTCATAGTCGTAACATCAAAATTTGGTGTTGTCTGTGGGGAAATCGAATCTAATATTTGTATTATATTTCCTAGAATATAAATTTGTTTATTGTGTTGAGGCTCAAGAGGGGTGAGGATGACGCCCAGGAAATCCTTTTTTTTTTCATTTGCTTCTAGCAGAGAATTAACATAGAACTATTGCGGAAATTAGTAAGAAATTTAATCAACTACCTACCAAGTTATAGTGGCTAGGGGTGGACCTTGGTTCAGTTCGATTTAGTTCGGATAGATTTAATTCGAATTTCAGATTATCCAAAAAAAAATTCTCTTCGTACTAACTAATCTAAATTATTTCAACTATCCATATTCATAATCCAAACTAATTTCAGTTTGGTATTCGGATATTTAAATTATCCAATTTTTATTAGAATTTTTTTCTAAGGATAAATAAAAAAATTCATTAATGAAGGGTGCTATTTGAAAACGAATTACAGGGTGGATTTACTCATTTAGCCAAATAAATAAATTGACAACAATGTCAGTGTCACACTAACAAGAAGGACAAGTTAAAGTGTGTTCCTAGAATCATACACCCAAGTTAGAGTTGGTTCTTGCCAAGAAATCAATTAAAAAGTTACTAACCACATTTGCTAATTTTAGCTGCCTAAAGTTTGGATCAACGAGAAAAGCATAGTATCCCCTTCCTCTTCATGTTGAAAAATTATCTGCAGCCGAAACAGATCATGTTTAGGTCGAATGTTTGACTTTACGCCTTTGCTGTCTAGTTTCAACCTCCTGCTCTTGACCATGCTCCAATTTTCTCCTCAAGTTCCTCAACTCTTCTTCACTAACCTGCCCGTTCAACTTTTGGTTCAACGCGTATGCTTCTGCCAATTTACTTTTGCACTCCTTACTCGCAGAATCATGTGGAACGACTGAAACACAAAGTAGAAAGTGTATTACTCTCCCAACTCGATCACTGTAACTCTACGGCGTACGAAAGTGTTTAAGCATACGCAGTTTCTTTGAACAAATACTATTCTGCATAGCAGACTAAAGTATGGTGTTCCACCGAGTACATGATATAATGATTTTCTAGCATTGGTGATCATAACACAATTTCCGAAGAGCAAATAAGAAACAAAAAACTGAGCTACAGACCTGGTTTCGGGTAATCTCTTCCAATAATGCACTTTGCTTTAGTTTGAATGCTTAGTGGAGCTGTCCATGGCTCGTAGATATACTCCTTTGGCATATCTGATCATTGACATTTGATCATGTATAAAACACAAAGAAAGCATCCTAAGCATGAAGAAGATGGCACAAGAGCACTCTAAATTACCTTTCAAGACAGGGAGAAAATGCCTTATATAATTGCCATTTGGGTCGTACTTCTTACCAAAAGTTATTGGTGAATATATACGGTGATACTGTCAGCGCAGATAGCAATTAGCTAGAGTCATGAACCGCAATGTAGATTTGATGCCAGACAGATGCAACAATCATGTCCAAACCCAGGAGCCTTAATCTACTGAATGTGACTAATGAAAAACAAACAGGAAAAGCTATCTACTATTTTCAGGGAAAATAAGGAGTGGTTATGAAATTTTAGATCAACATGTAATAAATATCAGCTGAAACGTTATAGATAGAGACAGCACACAGATTAAATGATAAAAATGATTGAACAAGATGAATGTCACATAATATAGCAGCATAACTGTTCATTTTCAGTAAAAAGTCACTGCCAAACATGGACCATTTATTCAAGCCATAGCCAACAAACTGGGAACACTATCAAGAAGTTCGTATATCCTGAATTTTCGCACCTGGTAAAAGAACGATGAACATGATAGCCACAGCCAATTTCCGTTATTAATAGCCCAATCTGAATCAATCAGAAGTCTCTCAAAAACATCACGCCCTTTTTCCCAATGAACAAACTATCAGCAGAAAAATCTCATGTCAAAGGGGTAGTAAAAAAGTTAAACAAAAAACAAAGAATCATAGGTTAGTCACATACCAGATCTCCACGAGTTAGGAAACAGGCAACACAATGCCGTGCAAGATGGTGCATCCAACCCCACTTGTGGAGCTACTAGAGCAAATATACACAAATTCAAGCAAGATGCCTAAATAATGAATATATAAATGAACAGCACACTTAATTACTAACTAAAAATTTGTAACAAGTAGTTTGACCGCAGGCTAACCTGGACCATAATAGCATCAATCCAGGGATATCCTGTTCTAGCTTCCCGCCAAGCAGCAAGTAATTCATCATCATCATGCCAGGGTATCTACGTTGTCATTAAGTTATTTTACAGAGGCTTTGTAATATATAGAAGAGAACTTAATGAGGCACAAATTAGTGATAGACTGAACTTCGTTCTTTGACTTTATATGAGAATTTAGACACCTAAACATACCATTAAAAAAGGGAAATATGAAAAGATTAGATTCTGAAGTATTTAAAATAACCAACAAAAGCATGACCAGGAAATAAGAAAATATTTTCCTTCTAGATTAAACCAATGGAAACTTTGGTCCTCAGCAGAGAATTTCAAAAACAAACTTGTTGATTTAAAACGGCAAACTATGGTCCTCTGAAGAGAATTACAAATAGAAACTAGTTGATTTATAATGGCAATATAGCTCATAGCTGATGGAGAATTTCCAAAAAGCAAAGGCACAAACGTCGAACGATTAAGAAGAGAATACCTGCTTGCATATTCTATTATCCTTCATCTGATCAAAATTAGGAGTACCAAAAGCCACAGTATAGAAAAAGTCTCGCCATAACAACTGCAAGGGTTGTAACTAGATTTTAGTTTAGCAGCTAGTGCAAATAGTATTAGAAGTGATCACTGGAGTGAGAACTGACCTGACCAACAAGAGAAACTGGTGGTGATGTATGCTTTTGAACATTCTTGTAGACATCTTGGAGGCATTGATAAAAGTATCTGGAAGAGAGACAACCAAACTGCCAAAATGAACGAAAAATGGTAAAATTTATGAGACACTTGCAACTTTCTCTGTTGTTCTTCTAGCATGTCATAACCCAAGTAACAACCAAAGGAGAGATGAGCAACCTACATCTGTCACTCTATTGGTAACTCACTTTCAGGTATGGTGACAATACAGTTGTTGCTGGTTTTCCAAATTCAGATGGATCGCCTTTAGGTTTCTCAAAATTTGCAATCCATTTCTGCAATGTATACAAGAGAAAAGGTAGCTCTATTGGTAACTATGGATGCAAACAAGAAAGTTTATCTAGAAACTTGTACACTTTTATAGGAAAATTGGGAGACGTATGAGGATAAAAACAAAGCTATGGCAAAGGTAAGCATACCTAAATATTGGGATTGTGCATCATATCTATTAAACTAAATTTTATAATTTTCACACACAAAAAATACTGGACAGCACATTTGAGAATTATAACAATGCCATAAATGATAATCATGTAAGAGGTAAAGTAAAAAATAACATCTTTCCATCTCAATGCTGCACCTGGTCACTGATTGATTCTTTCAACCTTTTTAATGCTTCAGATTCACCACCTCTAAAAGGAGTCCATTCATCCTGTAATCAAATTCTCATATTACTTGAAGTTCAACAATGAAATGACCACTATAAATCAATAAGATCCTATTCGTACCAGCTCAAAATCTCCATAGCCAAGTTCTTTGATAGTTGGAACTTCAGAAATCTCACAGCTTCCAACATCCCCAACAGGAGGAACTGAAGAAAGTGGGTTTGGAAGTGGCGATGTTGCCCAGGAGGGTTGCCCAGCCAGCTTGAGGAATGATTGGTAACTCAGCGGAGGCTTTCCTCCATTCTTTTTAAACAAAAATCATCCAACAGAAAAACTATCATGATTAATAGAGGGGGAAAAAAGGGTTCTGAAATTACCCCAAAAGTTATAGCTCCGCATAAAAAAATTTATGTTAATGAATCTAAGAATGTTGCTGCCTTGCCTCTAGCTTACCTTTTGAATAATATGTCCTGGATGGAACAGTGTATGGCTCACGGGACAGAAAACTTCAATTCTAGCTGCAGTGGCATAATCCTGCCAATACAAGCATAATTCCATCAGTTAACAAAGAACAAACAGGTACAACCGTACGAGAACTCTCCATCCCTGCGGTCCTCCCACACCTTCACATATAGGATCACTTCATGGAGTCACTACTGAGTAAGGAACAGAACTCAATGGTCTGAACATACAAGTACCATTTAAAAAGTTTATGCTTGTTTTCTAATCTAACTGGCTTGCTTATATTTGATAGTAGGCAACTTATTTAAGAAACCACTATGTTAAGGTTCCTTTGTGATGTTAATTTTGATCTTCCTATATCAAAAATGTATGATCAAAATTTAGTACCTTTACTTTGACATCTAAAGCTTGATAATATGGATCCGTATCATACTCAAAGCACAGCCTGTTCACATCCCACTGCAGGAAAAAACAAAGACATAAATGGAAAGTGAAAATGTAGAAATCAGGTATATTATCGATTCACTGCAACTCTGCAAGATACACTACAGTAGAACTCACTATATTCAATGTTTATTGGAACCACACAAAGTACCTTCTCCATTTCTGAAATGATGCTGATCAATCATAAGAATTTTCCTAAGATCTACCCCATTGATCCAGAGAACAAACTAGTGAGAACTAATTCGACACGTCTAACCATAAAATTGGAAAATTTATCAAGTTATATGCACACCACAAACACTTAATTTCACAAATTACAAATGAAAAAAATGTTATTGTTCAAAATCCACAAAAATGAATTCATAACCAAAAAGATAATCAATTTAATTACGACGTAATTGAATCCAACAAAAGATTATAATGCAATGTCATTACTCGTATTCGCGTAAAGCACTCCGAAAAGAAAATGCAGAGAGACACTACTTACTTCTTTTAAGCACCGAATCAAAACTTCACTAGGTTCTCCTTTAAGCACGAGGAGTTTGGAGCCGAGCTTCTTGAGGCTCAAATCAAGGTCGACTAAACTCTCAAGCAAGAACCGGATCCGGTTCAGGCCAGCAAGCTTTGACCCAGGTGAAAACGCACTCCGGTCAGGCTCCATATAATGCGAGTCAATCACGAACACCGGGTAAACAAACGTGGACCCTTTTGAAGCGTATTCTAAAGCCGGGTTGTCGTGGATACGAAGGCCCTTTCGAAACCACAGTAGAGAAACTGACCTGGTTGACGTCATTCTCGGGTTCAGGCAGTGGGGGTTAGAGGAAGGGAGAGGGATTCTCATCTATGACAGTCTGACAGAGGAGGGAAGGGTTTAGAGAGTGGGGTTTAATTGGCGCCAAATGATAACATGCGCATGTGGTTATGATAAGGGGTTGGCGACTTGGCGGAGGATGGAGCGTGCGCACCGTGTGAGTAGTAACGGTTGCAGTGATGGGTTATTAAGGCGCCACGTTTATGGGTTTTGAAAGGGTGGTGGTGGGATTGAGTGAAAACGAAGTAACCCACGTTTATTAGTCCCAAAAATAAAAACCCTTTCGTACCAAAAAAAAAAAAAAAATCATTCAAATGTTGTTATATAAATTAGATTGTAAATATAAGATTTATTTTTTAAAAAAAATTAGGTTTTCCCAAACGTAAATATGCTATAAAAAATATTTATGTTATGTAGTGCCGGATCTAGAAATTTATTTGAGTGAAAACAATATTTTATCTAAATCATGATAGCAAAACATCAGTAAAAAATCATTTTTATTTTTTTATTTAATTAAATTGATTATATATTTTTTACATTGCTAATTAATATAAAAAAATTAAAAAATTAAAAAATTGTGATAAGTTATGAAATTTCGACAAAAAAATTGTAAGACCTTAGAGAATGAAAAAAAAAATTGAATTTTTTCACATTTAATATTATTTATAATGATTATTTTTTTATTTATTACATTTTCTCTCAAATCTGTATTATTTTCCTACCATTTGGTTTTAATTTTTTAACTATCGTAAAAGTAAAAAATTGCAACTTTTAGGAAACTATAGGGTTTACATCGCAAGGTTTTAAATTATAACAGTCAAAGTATAATACAATATCTCGTAAATTATAAGATTTTTTTATATAGTTTGCCTTTCAAAGTAAGATAGAAAATTTTTATTTAAAAAATAAATAAATTGAAATAGTTTATTTTATTTTATAGACTATTCACCAACATGTGGTTGGTGTGGGTAGTTTGACACTCTCAACCCTTTAGCAAAAGGTTAGAGAATCAATCTTTGTGTATGGAGAAATTGCTTTTAATGGCCCGGTCAGGTGTGAATATAATTAGTATTAATCCACAAGATTTAAAGATACAAAAATAAAATACATAATTAGTTTTTCAAGCATGTAATAATACAAGTAACTAAAATTAAAAATATAATTAGTTAATTTAAATTATAATTATAATCTGCAATTAATAGACTAGTTTTGACACTTTATTAATAAAAAAAAAGAATATATAATTTAATGGAGATAATACTGATGAAAAAATTATATTTTATTAAAAAGTATAACTCCAAATGTATTTAAGAAACCCTTCAAATTAAAACTAAATAAAACCAAAATTATTGAAAGTCAAATTTTGTTAAATAAATATTTTTATAATTAAAAAAAATATATTCTTTATATAAACATAATTTATGCTTATAATAAAACATACAATTTGTAGAACAAGAAATTACTCTTTAAAATTAGTTATCTAATAATGTCAAATCAAATGAGATAAAAAAATGATTCAAGAATTTTAAACAAAAAGAGTAAGAGTTGTAGTCACCGTTTTACTAAAGACAATGACCTATTATTACGTAAGACCGTAAGCTAAATAATTATTTATTAAAGGAAAAAAATTCTCCTAAATTTAAAAAAAATATATTAAGCAAAAGACTATGTATTTGATCAAGCTGGCATTTTTAATTTCGTGTCCAACAAATGAGAGGCCCAAAAATGTGTGATTTCACAAAAATAAAAATATAATTATATTTTAGTATTAAATAAAAATAATTTTTTAAGCAATAAGGGAAGAGTGTAATAATTAAGTGGATGTAAAAGGATTTAAGAGTACAACTGTAAATGCATATAAGAAATTATTCATATGAAAACCAAATAAAATTCAAATTTGTTAAACAAATATTTTTGTAATTAAAAAAAGTATTCTTTATATAAACATGATTTGTGCTTATAATAAAAGAGATAATTTGTAAAACAAAATGAAAAAATTACTCTTTACAATTAGTTATATATCTAATAATGTCAAAAAAAATTAAAAAAATGACTCAATAACGTTAACAAAAAGAGTGAGAGTTACTGTCAACATTTTAGTAAAGAGAATGATCTATTATTTTATAAGGTCATATGCTAAATAATTATTTATTAAAGGAAAAAAATTCTCAGAAATTTTAAAAAATAAAGACTATATATTTTATCAAGTTGGATTTTTAAATTTCGTGTCCAACAAAAAAGAAGCTGAAAAATGTGTAATTTTACAAAAATAAAAACATAAGTATGTTTTACTGTTAAATAAAAATAACTCTTTTGTTAAGTTAAAGTAACAAAAGGAGAGTATAATAATTAAGTGGCTATAAAAAGATTAAAAAGTATAACTCAAACTTTTCAAATGAAAACCAAAATCTGTGAAAAGTCAAATTTGTTAAAAGAAATTGTAATTAAAAAAAAGTATTCTTTATATAAACATAATTTGTGCTTATAATAAAAAAGATAATTTGTAGAACTACTCTTTAAAATTAGTTATATACCTAATAATATCAAAACAAATGAGATAAAAAATGATTCAATAATGTTAAACAAAAAAAGTGAGAGTTATAGTCAACATTTTACTAAAGAGAATGACCTATTATTTTGTAAAACTGTATACTAAATAATTATTTATTAAATAAAAAAATTCTCTGAAATTAAAAGAAAAATAAGCAAAAGACTATATATTTGATCAAGGTGGCCTTTTCAATTTTGTGCCAAGAAAAGAGACCAAAAAACGTGTGTTTTCACTAAATAAAAAGATAAGTACATTTTAGTGTTAAATAAAAATAATTGTTTCGCTAACTTAAAGTAATAAGAGAAGAATGTAAGAAATAATGGGATGTAAAAATAATCAAAAAAAAGAATCCTAATTACAAATTGAACTCCACGTTTGCGTGGTAAGGAAAAAACAAATAAAAAATTAATCAAAAAAGAAAATTGATTATTAGTCTGAATTGTCCTTTTCATTAAGGTAAAAGAGTGAATTCAAAAATTTCACAAATTTAAGTATAGAGAAGTATATGTACTAATTATATTTTGAAAAGTATGTCTTTCTATACTTTTTTAAATGTTAAATTATCTGCTATTTTTTAAAGTTAAGTAGTTAAAAACAGACACTATAACCAAACACTTGGTGTTAGTTTTACCTGCTTAACTTTAAAATAAAGCAACTAAAAGCGGGAACCAAATACGCACTAAAATAAACATATTGCCAATGAGCATGTAGCTCATTTGTTGTCTAACTTATGCTAAAGGTACCAATAGAGATTTAGACCATGTTCGAATCTCAACCCCTACTTATAAAAAATATATATATATATATTTTCAAACATTTGGCATTACATGAAATCACGAGAATAATAATAATAGATTAATATTTAAAATACGTAGAATATAATAACCGTTAATAAGGGAGTGATAAGGTAATGGGTAAGATGTAAGAGGCTAAAAAGTAATTCAAATATACTCATAATAAGGTATTGCCCGCTCGAAGCACAAATAATCACAATTTTTTTATTTATTGTAGAAACAAATATGAAGGAATAAAAAAAAGTGAAATTTTGGCTCCATGTTCAACAGATCACACCTGGTAGAAAAAAAATTATTGCACTTTGATTTATAAATGGGATAATTCAAAATTTGGTACCTGCACTCAAATTAATGGATTGATTTGGTACCTGCACTCATTTTTGTTTTTAAGAGGTACTCACACTCAAAAGATTGATCACATTTGGTACCTCCCACTAACGCCGTCCGTCGAAGTCCGTTAAGTGTCGACATGGCATGACACATCAGTTGCCACGTGTCCTTTATGCTAACGTGTCATGCCACGTCAGATCATCTTCTTCCTCCAGCCACCTTCTCCATCACCACTGCTGCCTTCACCGGTGTGAGTGTGGTCGAGGCCGGCAGCGCTGTTGCCAATGTGAATGGGAGGACGTCTTGTGAGCTGAAGGAGCAGCTCGAAACTCGTAATTTTAACGAGGAGAAGCCATTGAGGGAGAGTATCATCATCATCAGAACCCAAGCCGCCATCGCTGTCACTATCACTATCGCCGCCATGACCTACTACTGTCGATTTTTGCGCCAAGAAGGATAGAATCACAACTGCTATGCACGCTATAGTGGGAAAAGATCAGTTCGTTTGGCCAGCCAAGTATCCACCCAAATCTCTATCTGATTTCATTTGCAACCAGGACCAAGCAGCTCGGATGCAAGCCCTGGTAATATTTAATTTTAACCATTTCATAATTAATATGGTGAGACATTAGCCCTCTTAATTTTATCTAAAATTTTGAATTAGTTCAACTTTCTAAACAATGTTCCTTAATTCTTAGTTTTGCCTCTAGATTCTGTAATTTCTTGACAGGTGAAAAACCTTGATTGCAATCATTTCATCTTTGAAGGCCCTAAAGGCATCGGAAAAAGAACAATGATCTGGGCTATAGTTCAATTAACTTTTGGCCTTGATAAATTACAGGTGAGGTGTTCATACTCACCATATACATTTTTTTCTTCTTCAATTAATGGTACTTGAAGTATGAAGAAGTTAATTGGAAAAAGAAATGTTGACAGGTGAGGTGTTCATACTCACCAGATCTGTCTGCCGGACGGTCACACCGGTGATAGATCTGCGGCCGGCGGCAGTTAAAGATGGTGGTGGCCTGACGGAGTGAAAGGTGGTGGTGTTCGGTGGTGGTGAAGGCAGCAGTGGTGATGGAGAAGGTGGTTGGAGGAAGAAGATGAGGTGACATGGCATGACACATCAGCATAAAGGACACGTGGCAACTGACGTGTCATGTCACGTCGACATTTAACGGACTTCGACGGACGGCGTTAGGGGGAGGTACCAAATGTGATCAATCTTTTGAGTGTGAGTACCTTTTAAAACCAAAAATGAGTGCAGGTACCAAATCAATCCATCAATTTGAGTGCAGGTACCAAATTTTGCATTATCCCATTTATAAATAGGTTGAGAGAGTTTACGAATCAAGTTTAAAAAATTATAACTAAAATTATTGAATTGAATTTACATTTTTTATAAGAACAATATTGTACAGGTTGAATTCACAACCTAAATTCACAGATTGTCATGTCATTCGCAAATTATAAAAATATCATCCCTTCAGAATTATAAAAATGCCATATGCCCTAACTTCTCCTCCTCCCTCCTTGCCTCCAAACCCGCCATAGCTGCTTCTCCTCCTCCCTCCTTCCTTGCCTCCAAGCCCGACAACCATAGCTTCTCCTCCTCCCTCCTTGCCTCCAAACCCGACAACCATAGCTTCTCCTCCGCGACCGACAGCACCGCAAGCGATATCTTTGCGACAGCCACCGCAACAGGTTCCCACACATCTACAACAACCACCTCCTTCCTCGTCCTCCACACATCCGCGACAGCCATCTCCTTCCTCGTCCTCCACACAGCCCAATCTCCTCCTTCTCCTTCCTCGTCCTCCATACCCTATTTTCTCCTTCCTCGTCCTCCACACATCCTCGACAGCCACCCTTTTTGGCTGTTCTAACCCAGGTTTGATACTTTTCTTTTCTCGCCTGATCAATTTCATGGAGGGCAAGGCACATTTTTTAATCCCTCTCTTAATTTGTAGAGTTCTTTTAGTTATTTATTTTGTTATTATTGTTGTTGTTTCTTACAGCATTTTGTGTATATTTGATTTGCGCAGGAAGGTAAGATTGTTGTTGTTGTTGGGACTGTAACTGATGATACTAGGGTGTATGAAGTCCCTACTTTGAAGGTCACTACTCTAAAGTTCACTGAAACCCCCAGGGCAAGGATTGAGAAAGCGGTAGGGAATGCCTGACCTTTGATCAACTTGCTCTTCGAGCACCTCTTGGGCAGAAAACTGTAAGTACATCCGGAACATTGCTTTCTGTTATTGTGATCTTAGGTGACCTGTAATAAAGTTTACACACTGGATTTAGCTTGATAGTTCTAATCAAGAGTTACGTAAATTTGTGACCTTTTTTCTGTAAAATAGGACATAAACCATTTCCATTTGTTTGGATTCCCTATCTACAGTAGTTTCTTCGAACTAGCATTTCCACATCATTAAAATAATTTTCCAATTTGGACAAGATGTTGATGTCTAGAAAGAAAATTCATAGATAATAAGTTTCTTGTGCTTCATTTGCGTTGCTGGGTGGTTTATCTGTTGCCTTTTTCGATTGCCTTTGTAATACTTTGGCGGACTGTCGTCATTATCAAGAGTTGTTTACAGTCTCCCGCATATTGTTTCAGTAGCATTTTTAATGTTCTAGACTGGCAGACGATTTTGACATGCACTAGAAATACTCCATTTCTGAGCTAGGAATCTATGATATGCCATTGCTGCTTACTATTTTGAATCAATTTTCTAAATATCAGTCTGAACCACCATTTTTAATGGTAATTGAATTGTGTGAATTTTGCTCACTCAAATCCGGGGCAATGCAGCCCCGAAGGGTGGTAACAAGCCAACAACAACCAGTCTAGCTTCTTTGCGGTTTGTAGTTGTTATGACAAAGTTATGCTTTCTGTTTCTTTCTTTTTCCGTAAAGTAGATAGACATAAATCATATAGTAACCTTATTGTAAAAAATAGAGATGATCTTCATATCCAAAACTTGTGCCCAAATAGAAAATGAATGGTTCTTCGCCAAAACTATTTGCCATCCCCTTTTTTCTCAATTCCTGTTGTAAAATTTTCTGTCTTTCATGTGAATTGGTTTAGTACAGCCAAGAATGAGTTGGAAATTGCAATTATTTTTATTGATTAAATGCCAACAAAAATATATCTAAATGTAGTGCATAGTATTGACATTTCAAGTTGCCAACATTTCAAATGCTTGTCATACAAAAACAAAAACCATCAGAATCATTGGATCATTAAATCACCATAAACACTTGAAGTGGATCAACAATACAAGTTCATCAACAAGAGAAATAATCAAATTGACTATTTTGAGTTCCAAATTGATTCACAGTGGATGCTTCAGATGGTCCAAATTGACTCTCTTGAGTTCCAAATTGACTTTGAGTTCCAAATTGATTTTGTGATTCAGAATGATCTTTCTTGCTTTTGCTTGCTTGAGCACTCTATTAGAAGAAACATTATTGAGAAGTTAAACATCTTATACAAATATCACAATCATTATTGAAGAACATAATTTTAAAAAAACGTTTGATACCTTTTTTTTGTTCATTTTTTGTTCTACTGTTGACATTTTCCTTTTGGATGGTTTTGTTCGCACCTTCAAAGGACTCGAGAACTTTTGACAGTCTTCTGCCATGATCATTAAGGAGGCCTCTATGGTCTGCTTCTTCCACTTAAATGAATCACTGAGTGAGAGTTTTGAAGCTGCCTCATCTAAGTTTCTTATTAGAAAGTTATGATTCTCTACAGAGTCAGCTCCAGTCTCTATAACCTTCGACCATTGTGAATTCAAACTATTGTATCTCACTCTCCATTCATCATCCATGTCATCATCATAACAATTCTTGACATATGAATGTTTGTGTCTGACATCCTTCCTCCAGCGATTCAAGATATATTGACAGGGAACATGAAATATCTTTTCGATAATAAACACCTTCACAATATGTCTGCAAATAATTCCTTTAAACTCACACAGATGACATGAACACTTACATTCAAGATCCCTCTCATCATAATGAACAACATAAGCAACTTCTCCTCTTATTGCACCATCTTTATCAGTCAATAGGTCAGTTATTTGAAATGTCGAAATTGGTTCGGACCCGTCAATTTATGATTTACAGCATAGAAACCAATGTTTTAAAAACCGACCCGGCTGACCCGTTGAACCGGATTCAACCGGGGTTCAACTGAGGTTCGACCGGATTGACCCATTGGTACACTGTGAACCGTTCGAGGTTAGAGGATTGAACCGGATTGAACCGCCTGATTTTTAAATTCTAATGGGCTGACCTATGTCTGAGATGGGCCAACCCATGCATGTAATGGGTCAGCCCATCAATTTTTTCCAAATAAAAAATAAAAAAAAAAACCAAAACGGCGCCGTTTTGATTCTTATTAAAAATATACTAATAATTAAAAATAAAAAGATCGTTTTGGATTTGGGTTCACAAAACGACGTCGTTTTGCGTTGAACCAGCCGGTTTGATAGAGGGTCGGCCGGGTCATCGGTTTTGTAAAAACCGGCCGATTCGACTGATTTTTTCGGGTTCGATTGCAGGTTCGGTCCGAAATCTGAACGACCCGAAATTCTCCTTGGGTCACCGGTTTACCGGTCCGACCGTCGGGTCGGTCCGATTTTTAAAACATTGATAAATACAACATTCAGAAGCAACATTGGAGTTAATACGAGATCATAATTTAAAATCAATAGAATTAACTCGAAATTGATTCGTACCTGTCAAGCAAGGTAAGATTGCAGTACACTAAACCCCGCAACTCATCCTGAAATAACTAACAATGCTCATAGGAATTCCATGCAAAGGCACAATATCATTAAAGAACAAGTTAGCAATATTAGTTGCATCGTCGATATTTACACACGCAATAAAATGAGTCATTTTAGAAAATGGATCAACAACTACAAACATTGAGTCCTTTCCTCGCTTAGACCACAACAAACCTATAATAAAGTCCATAGAAAAATCGGTCGAAGGGTGAGAAGGAACGGGCAATGGCATGTACTACATCTTGCGGCACACAATGCACTGAGCGACAATGTGGACTACATCTTGCGTCATGTGAGGCCAATAAAAATGATCCCTTAAGTACATCTTAAGTTTTAGTAACACCAAAGTGTCCCATCAATCCACCACTATGTGACCTCATGCACAAGCAAGTCACGCAAAGAACAATGACGAATGCACAAGCGTTTCTTTTTAAATAAATACCCTTCATGCTTATAGAACTTAGACTCCGAATTAGTCGCACAAGTCTTATAAATCTCACTAAAATCAACATCACATGCATAGAGATCAATAATATGCGAAAAACCAAGAAGTTTAGCATTAAGAGTAGAGATTATCACATACCTCTAAGACAACCCATCGGCCATAATATTTTCCTTACCTTTCTTATACTTGATATGATAAGGAAAAGACTCGATGAACTCCATCCATGTCGCATGTCTTTTGTTTAACTTCCTTGAGCTTCTTACTAAAATGGGCAATGGTCTTCTTCTCTTGCATCAACACCGCATCAATGCCAAGCCCACTCGCATCACACTCTACCTCGAAAGCCTTAACAAAATCGGGTAAGGCCAACACTAGCGTCGAGCCCAATCAATCCTTAAGCGTTTGGAAAACTTCTTCTTGCTCTTGCCCCCACTTGAGCACAACATTCTTCTTAGTAAGCTCGTTCAAAGGGACCGCAATTGTACTAAAGTCCTTCACAAAGCAACGATAGAAACTAGCCAAGCCATGAAAAGACCTAACATCACTCGTGTTCTTTGGTGTAGGCCATTTTTTGACCACTTTGATCTTCTCTTCATCCACTTTGACACCATCTACACTCACAATAAAACTAAGAAAACTAAGAATACCAACTTGTTCCAAGCCAAAGGAGTACTTGGTGAGTTTAGCATATAATTGTTCTGTGTGAAGTGTGTTAAAGACCAATTTCAAGTGTTCAACATACTCTTCTAATGATTTGCTATAAACTAAGATATCATCGAAGTAAACAATAACAAATTTACTAATAAAAGCACGTAACACATGGTTCATTAGTCTTATAAAACTACCAGGTGCATTAGTTAGTCCAAACGGCATGACCATCCACCCATAAAGTCCATACTTAGTTTTAAAAGTCATTTCTCATTCATCACCTTCTTTCATGCGAATTTGATGATAGTCACTCATAAGATCAATCTTTGAAAAAAATTTACTACCACTTAGTTCATCAAGCATATCATCAAGTCTAGGAATAGGATGACGATACTTTACCGTGATTTTGTTAACTGCGCAACAGTCAACACACATGCGTCATGTCCCATCCTTCTTAGGCACCAAAATAACAGGCACCGCGCAAGGAGAAAGGCTCTCTCGAACATAGCCCAGACTAAGAAACTCGTCCACTTGCCTTTGCATCTCCTTGGTTTCCTCGAGATTGCTCATATAGGCTGATAGATTAGGAATGGCTGAACCGGGCACAAAATCAATTTGGTGCTCGATCCCTCAAATTAGTGGTAATCCATGTGGTATCTCTTTGGGAAAAACATCTTTATATTCCTGCAAAAGAGAAGAAATAACACTAGGAAAAGAATCATTAGAGTGAGTTCGCTTAGGCAAGTTTGCCTAAACCGAAGTAAATTCAAAGGCTTACTCGCGCCTTTGGTTACTTTTTGCACGTATAATGCTTGTCCCTTTGGCATATACACTCAATTTCTTTACTTTTTGCACGTATAATGCTTCCCTCATTATTTTTGCCAAGAATTTTTGCGTGCTCACTCTTTTCATGCGTGTTCTTACCATTCTTTGCATGCTCACTTTTTTCATGCAAGCTATTTTTCTCACTAGACTCTCCTCTCGAATTATTTTAACGCTCAACCCTCCTTTCTCTTTATTTTTGATTTTTCTCAAAACATCAAATTTGGCACATGCCTTAGCAAGTCGTTGTTGGTCCTCAAAAACTTGAAGTGGGGTTAGAAAAGCTAAGGTGAGTTTTTGGCCATCCTTTACTATCTTGTAGCGATTGCACCTTCCTTCATGATTGGCTTCCCTATCGAATTGCCAAGGCCGCCCAAGTAATGTCCGATCATCCTCCCACGGGGACCCATATTTGCAACCGCTCCCCGGAATGTCACTGGTTTACGTAATTGTTGGTTGTTTTGCTCTTTATAAAAAAAAATCTTACATTAATTGCATTTTAACAATTATTAAAAAGATATATATGGAAGCTTATGTGACAAACAAATAGAAGAACTATAATCGATAATATGGCATGTTTATATTGGTCAAGTTGGTAGCTCATGTGACATCATCATATAGCTCCATTTGTTGACATGATATCTCTACAATGAAACACTCTTTCATTATATATATATATAATGAATATGAATATTGTTCACACTAAAAGACAAAATAGTTAAGTTTTATTATTGTAAGGTTATATTTTTAATACTATTAATTAATGGATTTAGAAGAGAGTATATGATAAAAAAATGTAATTAATCTGATTTGATAAATAAATAAACTTATATTATTAAATAAACATATTTTTCTTGCTTTAAAAAAAATTCATAATTAAAATGAACCATCTTTATTAAAATATTTTTATTTTAAACTTGGAATTAGTAAAAAAATACTAAGAAAATAAATTAATAAAGAGAGTTCATTTATATATTAATTTAATATTATATATTTGGCAAGAGTAAAAAAAAAAATTTAATTTAGAGATATTTTTTAAAATATAGCTTGTTGATACTTTTTTAATTTATTTTTTTTTAGAAATTATTGTCAAACAAATTTGTTAGGAATTTAGATAAAGTCTTTGGCGCAAAGTGTTCTTAGAAATTAAAAAATAGTGACATGAACCCAATAATTTTTTATCAAGGATCTTTTTTACCGTATGAAAAGCAGTGGTACTAATATCCCTAAACATAGTTATAGATTTTTTTCTAACTTATATGTCATTAATAATAGTAAATTAAAGTTAATATCCCTAAAGGATTAACGGTTAAATATTAATTTGGTGTATGAAGGTTTGCTATTTGAGGTATGAGTATGAAGGTTTGCTATTTGAGGTATGAGTTTAGGGGGACACTTGTAATGTCGAGTTTATGACATATGGGATTTTGAGGTTTGAGATTTAAGGGATGGTGTTTAGAGGGGTTTAAGTATTTATTAAAAATTATGAAATTATTAATAGAATTAAAGTTATCCATGAAAGTATGTACTTGTTGGACTTTTTCCCAAATTAATAGCATTTCCCCTCTAATTAATTTGTTTGATCATTTTATTTAGTACTGTTTGAAGTTGGGGTTTGAAAGAAAATGTTTAGTATGTACAAAATCATACACAATATGATAAGCCTATTTAGATAAACATGTAAACATGTGCCCGTCAAAAACCACACTTGATTTGACCTAAATTATCGAGTGATCGCGGGTTTGCAAAGGATTTTCACAAGAGCACACACCGATAAGATTTTTAATAAGGGCAAAAATTAGTTTGGCACCTAACGTTTGTTGGTAATACCAACTTTGTTTGCCCCTAATTTTAGCCGTTAGCCTCGTTTGCTCTAATTTTTCTCCGTTAGCCCAATTGGTATCTAGGCACCAAACTTTTCAGTTAAATTTGACTAACGGTGTTATTTCATCCCCGTTAGTTATTTTTTCGTCTCTAAACTTTTCACCTTTTCTTAAAATAGTCCTGTAATTTTATATGTACTATTTTACCAAAATAAAAAAATTACGTCAAAAAAAATTATAAAAAAAACTAAAAAAAAAATTCCACAAAAATCAACAAATAGGAAAAAACAATCCAAAAAAATAATCAAAATATATTTAAAATTTCATATAAACTTCATAAAAAAAACTTTCAAAAAATTCAAGAAATTTAATTTCAAAATTGCAAAACAATTGCAAAAAATGCAAAAAATGCAAGAAATGCAAAAAAAATCCAGAAAACTTTACATTTCTAAAAAATTAAGGAAAATACTTTAAAAATTGATAATATTTATGTACTCAATTTCCACTTTATATTCCTAATGAAAACGATTTCAGAAAAAATGTAAAGTTAAAATAATTTTTCACAGTAAAACTAATATAAAAATCCTCTAAATTTTTTTTAGTATAAAAAGTCCTATCCATAAATAACTCTTAAATTTAACTACAATTTGTTATTCTGAATTGACTTTAAAAAAACTATTACCGTCAACAAAAGGCTTCCAAATCAGCTATTACTATCACGTCCAAAACAAAAGCTATTTATGGATTTCTTTTTCGATTTTTCTATTACTGTCACGTAGAATAGTTGGGGGCAAATGGAGAAACGACACAAAAAGTTAGGTGCTATTTTGATATTATGCAAAATTTATGGGCAAATCTAGTAGTATTACGTTATAAAATTGAGTGTCAAACTGACTTTTGCCTTTTTAATAATCCAATCCCGATAAAAAAAATTATTTTTTAACGCGTCTTATCTAGACAGACTATTTGTTGAAAATATGGAGAATAATTGTTCCTCTTATTGCAGCTTGTTATCTATCCTCCTTAAAAGTTAAGGACCCACCACCTTTGATCACAACTAGGATAGAGATAAAAAAGAAAAACTTGTTATTTTAGCTTAAATTTATTTGTTCGCAATAAATGATTTTACAACTAGTTTAATTTACTACAAAGCTCCAGCAGTGATGGATGTGGGGTGCTATTTCGAAGTAATCATCGTGGTGTGTGTGATGTTTATTGGAGTTTATTTCCAGTGTAGTTAGGCAGATCTATTGGATTTTCTAAAGTGTCGACGGTTTAATTGAATTTTATTTATCCGAAGTTGTATCATTTAGTATATTTCTTAATGTTGATGAAAGCAAGGCATGCTTACTAGGGAGCGAATGTAATGTTATATTTATTGACTAATTTGTTATTGGTATTCTAGTTTTCTAATGGTTTATATAGACATTTATTGCGTTCCATAATATTCCAACTAGGCTCCCATTTCATTTTAATTTTAGAGCTACTAAGATTGAAGTTTATGCAATTGTATTGCTTGGTCTAATATGAAAGAAAGGTTTGGAGGAGCGAAACAACAAATTTAGCTAAGATCTACTGAAATCGAAAATTATATGATACT
>NBIL01156902.1:0-10569 GCA_002752925.1 Viola pubescens var. scabriuscula | reverse complement strand
ATATATATAAAGCTCAGTTTTTTATTCTACCATCGTTAAAAAAGAAGTGTTTTTTATTCTTCCCATTTCGCAACTCGTGAGTCGTGAGGGGTTTAGTTTCGGTGCCTCTCGTCGAAATCGTCGTCTTCTCCACTTAGCTGAATCTCTGCTGAAAAACCCATCAAATCCAGGTCAGAATTGGTAAGCTTGATTTTATTTTCATCTCACCTGTTTTTATTTGTGAATCCTTTTCCCCAATTTCCCCCAACTTTTATCTGCTTCACCATTTTGATCGTTATCTAAGGCTGTTGAATTCCGATCCATGTCGCTGTTGTAACGCTAATCTAACGTCCGATGAAAATCCCGGGTCGCCGCTGGGTGTTGTCACCTGGATACATTTAGGGCACCCGTAATTTTGATCTTCATTGATGCGTGAACACTTTCAGAAGCTTGACATTAGCTGATGTTAGATATTTGACCGTAAAAGTACTAATTCATTATAAGCATTCCTACTGCAGTTCGCAGGAACTATTGTGTGATTCCTGAAGTTTTGATTTCCTTTTTGCTGGTTTAGTTTGGGGACTTGTACATGCTGATGTTATTGTCTTTTGCTTTTACAGGAATTATAAACATTTGGCATGGAATTAGCAGACAAGGCTGTTGGATTTTTCTTGTCTTTAATCAGCATATCTATCTTCACTTATTACACATTCTGGGTCATCTTATTGGTAAGTACATCTGCCATTCATTAATGTCTCTTTTCCTTTAAAATGCTGGAATAAACTCTTATTGCCCATGCTTAGAATAAGATTTCCCCACAATTTGAACTATTTAATCTACTCCCAAAGAGTATGTTGTGGCTTTGGGGTTATATTCGTTTGCCTTCGATCAGGATCCGTTATTTTCGAACTTTGTTGTAATGCTTTTACTTGTGTTTTTTCAGCCATTTGTAGACAGTGATCATTTTATCCACCAGTATTTCCTTCCGCAAGAGTATGCCATCCTTATACCTGTGTTCGCTGGCATTGCACTTCTCTGCTTCCTATGTTTGTTTATTGGGTTTGTGATGCTTAAGTCCAAAAAGAAGAAGGCGTAATGCAAAGACCGATCTAGTGCATTTTACACACTAGGTATTTGAATTCTGGGTTAGTCTTTTCCTTTTTTCATACTAGAATGGCCATTTTGAAGGAATTTTGGTATACCGCCTCCTTTATGTAATTTTCTTCTGTTGATTGAACCAAGTGTCCTGAACGTGACTAACTATGTCTTCAGTTCTATGCTAGTTAGTCTGTGACACGGAAATATACACTTGTGCAATGACAAATTTGTTTAATAATATGTTTCTAGTGCCGTGTCGTGGTGGTCCGAACTTCTGCTAGTAAACTCGTATCAATTTAGACTGCGGAAGCCGCACTTATGCTCCTCAAACTTCAAAGCTCCATACCTTGAATGTCTCGGGCATGAGCTTATTTGTGCAGCTATGCTTTTTATATGATAACTAACAGTCTACTGCTCATTGTTCAGATCCATCTTGCATGCACTCTTTCGTGTGTTTAATATTATTACATCACGTGCTTTTTTTTATACTAACAGTTGGTACAACAGTCAAACCTATTGAAAAAATCCGTATGTAAGCTGCTGAAAAATTTCAAGGCTATTTCACGGGAGGGTTGTCGTTTTGCACTTGGCTCCCTACAGATGAGATGAACTGTAACTAAAACTTAAAGTGGCTATGAAGAAAGAAGAAGGCGTAATGCAAAGACCAATCTAATGCATTTTACAATTTCACAGTAGGTATTTGTGTTCTTGATTAGTCTTTTCCTTTTTCATGTTAGAATGGTCTTTTTGAAGGAATTTTGTTCTACCGCCTCATCTATGTACTTCCCTTTGTTGATTGAGCCAAGTCTCCTGAACGTGACTAACGATATATTTAATGAACTATGCTCTTTAGTCTGTGACACTGAAATATACACTTGTGCTGTGACAATATTGTTCAATTATACGATTCTAGTGCTGTGTTGTGGTGGTCTGAATTTCTGCTAGTATGCCTGCATTATGATTTTGTATTCTTCTCTGGCTAAACTCGTATCGATTTAGACTGCAGAAACAGCGTTTTTGCTTCTCAAACTTCAGAGCTCCACACCTTGAATGTCTCCGTACGAGGTTACTTATGCTCTTTGTAGGATATCTAGCGGTACTTGTGCTGTGTATTTGTGGTTTCAGAGTGTGACGCTCGATGCTCATGTGTAACAAACATTTGTACCTAGCAAACCTTTTGTACAGAGCTTTTTTTTAATACTACTGGCGAATTTTATAATTTTTCCTTACTTAAGGTGAAAAAAATTAAAAGTGGCAAATCACATTGGTAATTTCGAAGAAACTAAAACCCATATTTCCAATGAACTTAATTCAACAAATTCATCATATTAAACAATGAGTATGAAGGGGAAACAAAATAATTACCAGAAAAATGAAAATAAATTCAACTCATAATTCAAGCCCAGGAATTATCAAAAGCAGCGGACGTGATGGCCTGAGAGAATTCCTCAAAACTGATCCGTCCATCCCCATCCGTATCCGCTTCCTTGATCATCCCCGTCAACTCCTCCGCCGTCAGCGCATGCCCTAATTTCGCCATCGAATGCGCCAGCTCCGCCGCCGTTATGAACCCATTCCCGTCCCTATCAAACATCCTGAACAGCTGCTTCAGCTGATCGGGGCTGTACGGGGACTTCTCCGGCAGCAATTCCGGCGATACCAGCGCCATGAACTCCGAGAACTCCACCAACCCGTTGCTGTTAGTGTCGGCCTTTTGGATCAGCGTCTCGACCTGATCTGGGCTGGGCTTCAGCCCAAGAGATCGCAAGAGTGAGCCCAACTCAAGCTGGGTCAGGCTACCGTCGTTGTTCCGATCGAATTGACGGAATATTTCTCGTAATTCCGCGATTTGATCATCGTCTAGCTTCACAGCCTTCATTGCCGGCTCTTTATTACTGCTCATATTAAAAATAATACTAAAATTAAATCTCGACTGTCGATAACTCGATATTTCTAGTTTTGCTGTACAGAAATTGGAGGAAGAAGAGAAGAAGAGAATGTGAGATGGATGGGAATTTGGGTGTTTGGTGCTATCATAATCGGTCGATCGATCGATCGATACTGAAATTTGTTTATGATTTCTTGGATTTTCTGGAAATGAATCTTGAGAATACTGATGGGATCGTTTTGGATTCTGGGGACTGAGTTGAAGGTTGAAGATGGGGGTATATTTTGATGATCCGGATTACAAGTGGTAAAAAAACCCAATTAATCGGATCCGGCTAGGGAATGATTTGAAGAGCGTACGTGGAGAAGTTCAAAGAATTAAATCAAATCAAACAAGAACCATGACCAGGTGATCACGTACGCCACGTAGTAATATATTGACTTTTGGTTTCTTTTGTAATTTGTTCCAATTTTTTATTTAAAACCGAAACTTATTTAGTCATAATTTATTATATTATAAACAGAAAACTAAATTTGAGAGTCAATAATCTCTACTTTGTAAGAGCTAGTTACTATTTTTTTTCCCTCCATAAAATAATCACTAACTAAATAAGTAAATTAAAATAGTGGTGAGCAATTGATGTTTTTTCATTGAGGATTTCCTTTAGGTCGGTTTAGTTGTCCAAATACGAGGCAAAAGTAGGTTAGAAATGTTACATTTCTGATTTTACTGTGTTTGGTTCGTATTGAGTATGTTATTTTCCGGAAAATTTTATATTCCCAAGTCTCCAGATATGGTAATAAAAAATAGAGTGATTCCTGAAAAAAAAAACTTAGAAAATCCAACTTTTCCAAACTTAAAAGATTTTTTTTATCCTGATAATTATGACATTATTTTTTATATATATTATAATTTAAAAAAAATATATTTATCATTCCTTATTGAATATTTCTTAAATTTTATAAGTATAAAAAAATATATATAATTTTTCGAGGATCACTTTTTTGGCAATAATTTTTCAGTAAAAGTTACATTTTAAAAAAAGTTAAATTCTCATAACCAAACGTTACTTTAATTTTCAAATGTTGCTGGAAAGTCGACGCTAAGTACTACGCAATGATTGTCACAAGTATTTTTTATTAGGGTTTCATTTTGGTTCTACTTTCTTTCTTTGTTTATTAGTATGATGAGTCTATGAGAAGAAAGAGCGCGGGAGAAGAGGCGCCAACTCCGTGATTGGTGCGCCTTGTTTGCCGGTTGCCTCGGTGTCACCGTTCTTTTAACACTTAATTCTTTTTGAATTTTCATTAGTTTCTTTTTTTCTGTTTAGTATCCTCCTTATCACTTGCAAATGATATTATAAAAACTATTCTTAGATCATTTCATGGATATTGTTTTCTCTGTTAGCAAAGTATTAGTAGTATCCTATAAAAAATAAATAAAGTATTAGTAGAAATTTATCAAAACATACAATGATACAGATACCGAATACGTCACAGATATATTAATGACAAATTATTTTGACACGTGCGAAGTTCACATTTTATTATGGAAAATAGATATAAGAATACTTCACATACATAAGTTATGTATATAATAAGTATTTAAAATAAGAACACAATTAAAAAAAAAAAAGTATCCGACCAAAAAAATTTAAAATAAAGGTAAATTACATAAAAAAAATTCATAATTCATAAAATATTCCACTTAACCCCCTAAAACTTAAAAGCTTACAATTTTAACGTGTTTCATAAAATTTGCAATTTTAATATTTCTAATATATAGTTAAAAAGTTAAAAAAATTCAAAAGAAAAAATATAACGGGAGAATCCACTTCACTAAAAAAAGAATAAAAAATAAATGGAAAATATTTTTAAAAATACTAAAAATAAAATTAAAAAATAAAATTTAAACTAAATTTTTTATTATCTTAGGTTCTACTATATTTGTTACATTTTTTTACCAAATTTCATAAGTTTTTTTTCTATTTTTTCTATTTTATTTGATTTTTTTAACTATTATAAAGGTTAAAATTGTAACTTTTAAAAAATTACAGCAATTGTATTGCAAGCTTTTAAGTTATAGGGGGTTAAGTGGAACATTACAAACTATGAAACTATAGAGTTTTTTTTAAAATTTACACTTAAAAAAAGTAAAGTATTTTGCAAACATATAGTTATGAACAATATGAAATAAGGATGGACTATGGTTATCGGCCACTGATTGAGCTTAATTTGTAACTGTTTTTACCATCTATTTTCATGTAATTTAGATGGTGATTCTACTGATTAGAGATGATTTTTTTCTACATTTGCAGAAAATAGCTCTGGAATAAAAAAAAGAGTAGAAAAATGGGCAGAAAATAGTCATTTCTTGACAGAATGGAGCAAACACCTTTCTTGACCACTCTCTTGGCCAAGAGGAGCCGTCTAGGTTGGCAGAAGATTCTGAGCGATACTTGCAGAAGATGTCTAATGCGATTGTGATTGCTAGTCTTATCCGTAGAAGAGTTGGAGTGACATCCTTCCTTCTTTATCTCAGCTTTGTAGACTTCTAATCGGAGAGGAAGAGTGATTAAATACAATTAGAGTTTAATTAGGATTTATTTATTTATTCTTTTTAGAGATATTTTTTAGGGAGGAAACTATATATATAGTCTCCCTAGGGTTTTAGAGAGGGAGGAGAACGTCCAGCAACCTCTCATCTTCTCTTTTCTCTGGTTTTGAACTTGTTTCTCCTGTCGTCTTCAACCTTGAAGACGCAGGAGTTTTATATTTAAACCGTTTTACTATTTTCTTTATTTTTCTTGTCTCTCTCTAACTAATCTTTTTTATTCCTAGTAAAGGCAACTAGGTTATGATTCTAAGTTATTCGTGAGATCTAAATCGCTCTTCTTAATTTCTATGTTTGCATATATTTATTCTCTAAAATACTTGAACACTTTTCATATTAGGTTTATGTCTGGTCAACCTAAATTTTAATACGAAACTGTCATTCTTCTTGGTTACGGCAACCCTTTTGGGCCATTTACGGACCAAGAGGATCGAAGTAGACAAACTAGCGCTGAAGGATCTACTACGAACTAGCCCTGAGTATCTCTAGTAGAGAATAGTATATAGTCAGAGAGATAGTGTTAAGTGTTGGTTGATATCTGTTAAAAAATAATATGTTTAATATTTTGAGTTAAGGAATTGATACTTCAACCGAATTTGACTGTTGGGTCAATATAATATAAAAATATATATTTATAACATGATTTTCTTAGAAAATCTATTGGTTGATATTAGACCTTAAAAGAGAAAATAAGAGTTGTACATCTCGGCTCTCAACTCTTAACTCTCACTAACCTATGTTGTAGGATACTTCCATTAAAAGAAAAGAAAAAAATGTTGTAAGATCAGTTATGACTCCGTTTTAGACTGGAAGAATCTTTAGGAACTAGGAACCAGGAAACAAGTTTGATCATTTTTTGTTTTCTATAAGCTGAATACTATTAGAACAATGACACAACAGTGTGAGCAACAAAAAAACTAGAGTCGACTATCAAAAACGAACACTTATCAATAACATAATACTCTTATATGGCTATGGTTGATCAAAATGAATGAAGCATTAAAGAAGCTTGGCCTCATCAAATTTTTAATAAGCTCAGCAAAAGTATTACGGGAAAGAAAACACATTGCGTGTCTAGAAAAACAAACAAAATTAACTGGAAGTATTCCTTAATTATAAACTGTTGAGCTCTCTTATGACCTCTTGTGATGTGATCATGGCCCCACCCGTCCTCGACATTCAAGACATCTTGCCCCAAGGACCAATCACTCGTAGTAAGGCTAAGAAATTGACCTTATGGTTTGAAGTCAAGATGCAACCGGAGCCTCCTCAAGCCTAGAATCGGGTTGTCTTGGTGATTGCACATCATGACAAGTCCAACACAAGCCCTAAGACGCAAGTGGAAGCCATTTCGGGGCTTTGGGGAAGATCTGGGGCGGCATACCGCCAGGTCTGGGGCAGCATACAACCAGGAATTAATTGAATTTTTGTGTCTCTGGAGCGAAGATAACGATATACCATTAGTCCCTTAACGGTATACCGCTAGAGACTAGGCCAAAATCGGCAAAATTCATTTTTTGGGCTTTCCAAGCTCATTTTGTGTACGAGCTACAAATAGCTGACTTTCTCATTTCTTTCTCCTTTAGCTTGGACTTTGATTGATATTTGTAAAGTTGAGATTACTCATTCTCTTATCAACTAAGCCTTGGGCTCTCCATTTGATTCCTTGAGAGAGATCGCTTGAGTTTGAGGTTACTCCTCCCGATCTCCCTCCAGGAAACTTCGATTTGTAATCATTTTGGACAAATCGTTTGAATGAAATATATGTGTTCTTCACTTTCCGATTCAACTTCGTGGTCGCCAAGTTAAGTGTCCTCGTGTGCTCATCTCCGTTCCCTCCTTCCATCCTCTTAATCCCTAGTATTATCTATCCTTTCCATCGTTCTTTTGTTTCCTTTCTCCGCTGTCCATGTATATCTTGTTGTTTCCTTGCCCTTTTGCCTTGGTTTCTCTAGATGACTCCCTTGGCTAGATCCCTCATGAGCTCCTAATATTATTCAGCTAACGTACCATAGGCCGGATCATATCATGTGGTAGCGGAGCTGTTGGCCGCCTTGCGAGTTATTTAGTTTAACCATAGTTTTCGTACAAAAGTGTTCGAACCTTTCATCCTTGAAAACCATAATTTTGTACGTCTTTTTCGAAACCGATTTCAAGTGGGCTTTTAATTGTTGGTTGTGATCACTTTGGCAAAGTTATAATTCTGAAAATTTACGAAAATCATTTAGGTGTGATTGTGGTGTTCATTTTGTGTTCTTGGTGTTCTTGACTTTTGACACTTTTTGATTCAAAATTATTACACAAAAGCCTTAACCAAGTGTTTAACAATTAATTAATTAATTCCTTCACTTGGCTGGCCATCCAAGAGTCAAACACCCTCATCCTTTGCATTTAATGCAATAAGCCACCTCACCCTAGCTTTTTGACTTGTTGACCAAAGGAACCAACATTCCTAACCATAATTGAACATTCCTAACTAAGTGGCCCCACTTATTTACTCCAAGTTTAAGACTTCTTCTTCATATTCTTAAGTCCTAAACTAAGTCTTAAACTTAATTCCTAAACTAAGTCCTAAACTCAAGTCTTATATAAAAAAAAAAACTTGAGTCTTAAACCTTGAGTGCTAAACCTTAAGTCTTTTTCTCTAAACTTTATGTAATTTTTTCTTTCCTTCTTCCGTGTGTCTTTGTCACCTTTCTTGATCCTTTTTGTGAGCTTTCTACTTCTTGTGTCTTGAGCATTTGCGAAGTTAGTTGTGGACAAATGCTTAATTTGCATTACAAAGTTGATTGCGGCAAGGATTGTGTGGTGAGCCATTTCTTGTGCGTTTGTGAGGCCATCTTTTGCGAGTGACTAAACACGAGTGTTAAACACGCAAGGGAGTGAATTTTTTTCTAACCCTTGTTTAAGTGTGTAGGTACACGGAAAGTACGAAGTTGAGTATTTGTGAGCACGTATTTTTCGAGTGACCAAACATGAGTGTTCAAACACGTGAGGGAGTGCCTAAACACGAGTGTTTAAAACACGTGAGGGAGAGAATTTTTACTAACGCCAATATATCTAGTTGTTTCAATTGTGCAGGTACAATAATCATAATGACTGAAAGAAGTAGACATAGTTCTAGAGGTAGTAGAGATGCTGAACCTCTTAACCAAATCCTTGCAGCCTTGGCCGATTTAAAGGTCACCGCGGCCAAGACAAAAGTGCGCCTCACTTTGATGGAGGAGGCTATTAAGTCTCGTGGCTGGGAGGAGGACAAGTCCTCCAATGCCTCTACTCTTCCGGTAGCTCCAAAGGACCTGCCTCTTAAGTCTCCCTAGGACCCCCATTATGACCAAGTTCACGTCGAGACTGAGGAGGAGGGTCACCCTAGTAGTGATGCGGAGGAGCCCCGAAAGCCAGTCCGTCCCACTCCTAAGCTAGTCATTTCCGAGGAGCAAATGAAGGTTATTCGGAAGAAGTATGATCAAGGAAATCGAGGCCAAGAGGACTTTCCCGCATCAAGTAGCCGACCTTTAGTTCCTCACTTCCATGCTAGTACCACGCCTTATCAATCACGTGAGTACTATGAAGGTCTCTATGAGGAAGCTAATGATGATTTTGAGGGACTTGCGCAACGAAATAGAGGTAGATGGCAACGAGACCAAGGGCTACGGTTTGGTGAGCAATATGAGAGGCCGTAAGAGCAGCCTAGAGTCGATGACAAGTTGAGCGGCATCAAAGTGACAATTCCTACATTTAAGGGTACTACCGACCCTTTGGAGTACATAAAATGAGAAGAAAAAATTCAACGTATTTTTAATTATCATCGGTATGCGCAAGAAAAGAAGATCAAGTTGGCGGCAATGGAATTTGATGATTATGCCATGAGTTGGTGGGAAAAGGAGTGCAAAGAGAGGGGAGAGGTGAATGCCATTCAGGATTGGGAGGAAATGAAGCGGGTGATGAGACCAAGGTTTGTTTCCGCGCACCACAAAGGAGACTTGCAAAATAAGTTACAAGGTCTCAAGCAAGGTTCTAAATCCGTGGGAGAGTACTTCAATGACCTAGAGGAGCTTTTGATCAAGACCAATACCGAAGAGAGTGAATAAGTCACTATGGCACGGTTCCTCAACGGTCTCAATGATCGGATTAAGTACAAGCTTGAGTTGAAGGAACTTGTTCATTTGTAACCTATGCTCCATTATGCCCTAAAGGTGGAAGCATATGAGTCCACCAAGAAGAAAGCCTACCCTAGCCGAAACCAACCCTACTCCTCAATTCCAAAAACAACTTGGAAGCCCTACTCCAAGGACCAACCAGCCACAAAAGACTTCAAAGCCGTGACAACCACTCCAAAACCCTACACACCATACACCAAGAGTGAACCTTCTAAACCTCCACCAAAACCAAACCCAAACCCAAACCCAAACCCTACCAACCCGATCCAACCAAAGAGGTTCTTCTCCAACATCCAATGTTATCGGTGCTAAGGAAGAGGTAACATTTCTTCCGAATGTCCCAACCGGCGAGTAGTTGTCATCCGGGAGGGTAACTATGAAACGAAAAGTGAAGATGAGGGGAATGATGATGACGATGAGCAGAAGGAGGAGAAAACTGGGAGTAGTGAGGAGGAAATAGAGCTGGCAGCCACCATGACTTTGGCATTGAGAAAGAGCATGAGTGCTCAAGCAAAGGAGGCAGCCGCTAATGAGGAACAAAGGGAAAATCTTTTCCATTCTCAGTGTGAGATCAATGGCAAGGTTGAATTACTTATTATAGACAATGGGAGTGTGGTGGATGTAGCGATTCATCTCTTAGTCTTCAAGCTTGGCTTGCCTACATCACCTCACCCCAATCCATATTCCTTGCATTGGTTCAATGAAGATGGGGAGGTGAAAGTGAAAGAACAAATCCTTGTTGCTTTCAAGATGGGTGGTGATGTGATCCCAGCCACACCTCTCCTTGATGCACAAGACCTTGCACCTCAAGGCCCCGTCACTCGTAGCATG
>NBIL01156900.1:0-10779 GCA_002752925.1 Viola pubescens var. scabriuscula | reverse complement strand
CCCACGCCGGCGACCAAGGACAGCCGATCAACACCCAAACCGAACCCCTATACATCCCGAAACCAAAACCAAAACAAAATAAGAAATTAATCAAGCAAAACCGACCATAAAACAAAAGAAGAAGAGCAAACCAGCAAGCTCKTCGTCGGCCATGGTGTTGCTGCCGGCGGCGAGGACCAACGAAAACCAGACGGAACCAACCGGCGGTTCCGCCCGATCAAAACCCGACCAAAATAAACCGAGAACACAATAATCAATCAATTAACTAAATTTACAGCAAGAACAAAATTCAAAATTAAGCCAAAATTAAACCAAAAATTGGAAGCAGTTGGACGGACGGAGGAAGGAGAAGATTGAATTGTTGTGTAGGGTAGAATTGATTCGAGAGAGTAAGAAAGATGAAGATGAGGATGAAGAAGGAGAACTGCGTGAGGAGGAAGGGTAGAATGGTATTAATGAAAGTTTCATTAATCACTCATTTTGAAAACGCGTGTTTTCAAAATGAGACAGCCAAGGCAAAAAAAAAACAGAAAAATGGAGTAGTCCAAAAATGGAGTTTTTAAAATTTGTTCATCGATTTTCAAACTGAGAATTTTCGTTTCTGTTTTCGAAATGAAAATAACGCGAAGTAAACACGTTTTCGAAAAAAAAATTCTCTGAGGTAAACATGGCCTAAATCTCTTTAATAATAAAAAATAACTAAAACATAAATAATGCCAAGATAAAATTCTTAAATATTGATACGTTATCATTTCATTTCTACCATTTATTTTATAATATTTTTTTAGGAAGAGTGGCACTCGCCGCGAAACTATCCCCGCCCATTCATCTGTCTTCTTCACAACTCCGATTTGTTCTTTTTCAACCACTTCTTGCTCTTCAAATCGTTGTCTCGTTACCTAAAAGGTACTCTTCAGTACTTCTTGTCTCTTCTTCCTTTTCATGATCCATTCACCTTACTCTCTTTTTGTGCTCAATTCATTTCCGATTGTTCTGGGTTAATTGATTGAATGTAGGGTTTATAAGCCATACTTGTTTTAAGTTCATTTGTGGGTTCCTTCATGATTGATGCTGGTTGCGATTACTCCCCTAACTAGGTCGGAAAAAGAAGAATCTTTCTGATAATCTTACTGAAAAAATAGTGCAAATTAGATGTAATGAAGAACGGGGAAGAACCAAAGTGACGATGATTTTCAGAAATCGAAAATGCATTTCAAGTACTATCATTTCTTATTGGACAACTGATACATTGCCAAACAAGAAACTTTAGTAATTGAAAATTTGAAACATATTTCCATCTTTTCTGAATTTGGTTCTGAGCTTGTTTCTTTCTCTCATCTTCCTTTAAGTTTACTTCTACTAGTTTCAGTAACATTATCTGAATGCTATGTGAGTATTGGCGTACTAGGGTCATGATTGCATCTTCGAATATTCTTTTGATTCATCAGGGCCCATATTTTCACATTCTTTTGTTGAGCTTATGAGCTCATATGGAAGCTGTCTTATGGTAGGCTTGTTTCAGGTTGAGTAGTGCATGTTCTATAGCATTATAATGGTTGTAGCTGCGACTTAGAAATGCTTGATTGTATTTCATATTCTTTTAATGAAAGATCTGGTTTTCTGCACTGCAATTTGGAACTCTATAGAATTGCGTTGACTTTCTGAAACGTCCAAATACCAAAACCAAAAAGAAAAAAACTGATTTATTTGTGCACACAACATGACCTAAACTAGATTGCTTTGGGTCAATAGATTGAATTTAGGGTTTATACGTCATACTTGTTTTAAGTTCATTTTTGGGTTCCTTGATGATTGATGCTGGTTGCGATTACTGCCTTAACTAGGTCGGAAAGGAAGAACCTTCTTGAATAAGTTTGGGAAATTGCATTCAGATAATGTTAATGAAAAATAGGGCGAGTTAGATGTAATCAAGAACAGGGAGGAAACCAATTGAAATTCAATTTAGAAAGATACTGTATTACAACTACAATCATTTCTTGTTGGACAACTGATGCATCTCATAATACATTACCAAACAAGAAACTTTTGTAATTCGAGTATCTTTCTGTCATCTTCCTTTAAGTTTACTTCTGCTAGTTTCAGTAACATCATCTCAGTGCTATGTGAGTATTGACGTACTTGGGTCATGATTGCATCAGTGAACCTTCTGTTTGATTTATTACGGTCCATATTTTCATAAATTTTGATTTTATGGGATCAGATGGAAGTTGTTGCGTGGTAGGTTTGTTTCAGGTTGACTAGTGCATGTTCTACAGCACTATAATGGTTGTAGTTGCGACTTAGAAATGCTTGATGGTTATATCCCCAATTTATACGTGTGGTTCACCTTGCTCTCTTTTTGCTCTATTTATTCCCAATTGCTTTGGGTTAATTGATTAAATTTGGGGATTATACATCATTCTTGAGTTCGGGTTCCTTCATGCTTGATGCTTGTTGTGATTACTGCCTTAACTAGTTCTGAAAAGAAGAATCTCTCTGAGTAGGTTTAGGAAATTGCATTCATCATATAATGTTACTGGAAAACAGGGCAAATTAAATGCAACTAATAACGGGAAAGAAACAAATTGACATCAATTTTAGAAAGAGAATGTATTTCAACTCTATCATTTCTTGCTGGACAACTGATGTGTCTCATAATATATTACCAAACAAGAAACTTTAGTAATTGGAAAAAAAATTCCCTCTTTTCTAAATGTGGTTCTTAATTTGTTTCTTCATCTCATGTTTCCTTAAAGGTTACTTCTACTAGTTTCATTAACATTAACTGAATATGTGAATGTTGACCTACACTGGTCACGATTGTACTGTGAATATTCTTTTTGATTCATTAAGGTCCATATTTTCACATATTTGTTGAGTTTATGGGATCAGATGGAAGTTGTCTTATGATAGGTTTGTTTCAGGTTGATTGGTCGTAATTACTACATGTTCTACAGTACTATAATGGTTATAGATGTGTCTTAGAAATGCTTGCTAACTATTTCCGCTATTTTTATTTGTGGTTTACCAGTGACTCGTTGAATGAAAAAGGTTGCAGAACCTCCAGGACCAGCTGAATTATTGAGTTCATTAGTTACTCATGATCATACTGTACCCAAATTTGTTAACTTGTGTCTTTTATGGGATTATGTTGTTTGATCATTGGTTCATTTGGTTAGGTGGTAAAAACTGAGACAGATAAGATGGCAGAGGAAATACAGAGAGAGAACAGGAACATAAAAGATCACCACAAAAGATTACTTGCAGCAAAATATTAGCTTAGGCGTAATCTTTACAAAGCACTTGTTAGAGATCCTGATCTTCTGAATGACGTGTGAGAGCCATTTAGCGAATCTTGCGAAGTTGCCAAGGAACAGCTCCTTCACTTTGGTGCGAAACTGGTGTATTTTCTCAGGTCGTGCTCGAGGTGTTTACGAGCTCTTTCGGATGTTTCGTATTGTTTTCCGCGGATTAGCATCAAAAGGGATGCTGAATGGTGTGAAGAAAGCATCCTGGTGATCAAACAAATCAAGAGATGGAGAAACCTAATGTTGCAATTCCTTCTTTCTATCTCTATGTTGTCTAACAATTTTGACTTGAATTGTGCTTTTGATTCAGAAAAAAGTTGAGCTTATTTGCAGGCTATCTTACATTTATTGTCAATGAAGTTTGAATCAGTTTGTGAATAATCTTATCTATGTCGCGATACATTGCATTTGTTACAAATGTGAACCTGCTTTTAGGTGGTAAATTGGTTAGGTCAAAAATGCTTGTTCACTTTTTTTTGGGTCAGATCTTGTTCTTATTTGAGATGGGGTTTTCAAGAGATGGTTTGAACTGTAGTGTTAGGATGCATAGGTCACTCATCAATTCAGTTTTGGATTTTGTTGTGGAGAGGTTTTGTACAGCCTTGTAGCCAGCCTAGCTGCATCCTTTGGTGAGAACTGGAAATAATGCCTACCTGTGGACACAGGTGGTGCGTGGCTGTTGTCAGCTCGTGCCGTAAGGCTTAAGGTTGTTAATTTCATGAATAAAAGCTTGCGAGTTTGTGTAAATCTCAGTGTTTACATGCATGATGATGCGTATCGGTCTTTTTTTGGTTGTTGAAAGCATGCATGTCAGAGTCAAGTGTGAGGGTGGATTAAGGGTGTTAGTTTCAGAATTAAGGGATCAGGGTTTTGTAGAAATCTCAATGTTTACTTAGCTTGATAGGCGCTGACTTATCTTCTGTCACAATTCACTAACACCATACTTGGTTCTTTAAGTTGTTATACCTAACAAGAACTGGCTACTTGGCTAGCCTGTTTGGTAATGGTAAGCATGCATAAAAAAGCCAGGATTTGAAATGATTTATTTTTTCATTTCATGTGGTTGATGTGTTTGGCCATTTGGATTTAGGAAAATGAATGGAAATGCATCATTGAATGTGTATTAAAATATAACTTTTCGTTCCGAGTATGGTTGGATTTCAGACTCCAATTTGAGACATGGGTTAAGGCTAAAATCAAAACATGGAACCTAACCATTGCAATAAAGAAGCTACTATGGTTTGGCGATAGAAGTTTGAACAGCTGGCTGGAGATGATGGTTGTAGACAAGTCAACAACTCTTGACGTGAAATAGTGGACAGCAAGCTGACATGAAAATAATTTCATGTGCTTGTTTTTTCCAGAAAAAAAAAGAGAAACTATATTATATTTCAAACAAATGAAAAATGCTAGCTTATTATAAGTACAAATGTCTGTGCACAAAAACTAATTTTACAACGTAAATTCCCCACTAATTTGTATATTTCATCATGGTTGGTGCAACTAAAATTAAAAAATGTCTATTCGAATGAGACTTTCAAATGAGATTAAAAATACAAAAGGTAATAATAATGTGGGATTTTCAAATTGGAATAAGTGTATGAAAATAGCAATTTATTTGCTACATTGCAATTACCAAGCTGCTTTGAACCTACATATTCCTTTTCAGGTAAGTTTATTTTGGTGGCTAGTACATTTTGCTTGGGAGGAAATTGCGTCAATTCCCTGCCATGGTCTTCTTCTTTTTGCATGACTTGTACATTTCACGATTAAAAAGGAACTATAGCTATCACACATCTAACAATGCAAACGACTTGCTTGATAAAAACCCTACCCTCTCTACCTCTACTATCACATCTTGCTTTCTCCCTAAGCATTACACTTCGATTAAATCAACTTCTAGAGATACCCAATAGAGTGTGTGATCTCCACTATAATTAATTTTATTAATTAATATGAATTTTCTATTAAAAAAGAAAAAAAGAAAAAATGTATCAGTCATTTCGAGTGGTCAGTCACTTATGACATGACTCAATTATGACGACACTCTTATAGTATTTTTATATTCCGATGGTCACTCTAAATGAACGAATTATATTATAAGAACGACATAAACTATCCGAATTAGGCTGCATTATAAGTGATTGGTCACTATATATAGCAAGTAACCATAATGTTACCAGAAGAGTAAGTAATTACTTCTTGGAGAAATGAAGTGTATATCCATGGAAAATTAAAAATGCAACATCAGAACTTGTCATATATTCATCTTTTTCTGACTTTCAAAGTTTGTTTGAATTAGTAATTTAACTGTAAGTAATTGGTGCGCCAACAAAATATATATATATACATATGACATACCTAACGAAAACATTTATTCTTCAAGCTTTTAATTACCTTGCATTTATATGGAAATTCTTATTTATAGCTATTTAAAACTCAACTATTGTAGCTTATCATGCAAATTTATGCCCAAATTAAGCTGAGAAATGCTTGCAAGTTAAACCCTAATATCTTGTCAACTTCATAGGAGCGTCCGCAAGTTAAACCCTTATTAATTCTTTTGTATGTAATATTTCATAAGTTCTTTTTTTTAACACGAATATTTCATAAATTTTAAAGTAAGAAAAGTCTCTATTTTTTAATTGACATGTTAAGTAAACTCTCTTGACTAATTAATTAGGAAAATAGGTCAAACAATATTATATGGCTTTGACTACACTCTTGAGTTGTTCTTGTAACAACTATAGAGAAGATAAAAAACAAAAATAAAAATCTTTCACAGTAAACTAATTTCGTTCGAGTATATGATCAGTCCTTAAAATGGCAGTTCTCTCAATATGATTTTTTTCATTTTTCAAATTCGAATTTGAGGATTAAAGATATATATAACTGCTAAAATATATTACATTATAAATTTAATCCATTAAATTTTCCACTTGTTCAAATTGAAACTACATAATTCCTAGTGAAAGACATTCGACCAACCACCCTTTCCCTTCACCTTTGCATGCTTATATATATATACCTAACATTAGAAGTTCATATATCCTGTAACCTTGTGTTAAAGGAAAAAAAGATAGAAAAAAAAGGAGAGAACTAAAAATGGGTTCTTCTCTTCCACCAAAATCAATTTTTCTAGGACTTTTTGCCATTGCAACCACCTTCTGTCTCCTAATTTCTCAGCCTTGTCTTGCCATTACCAGGCACTACCACCTTAGTGTATCTCTTCTAATCAACCTTAATTAATAAACTTCTTGTTGTTTTTAGTTTTAACCATCTAATTACATGTTAATTAATCATTATGAAAATCTTTTTTCTAGATCAATTTGCAAAATGTCACTCGCCTGTGCCACACCAAGAGCATTGTAACAGTAAATGGCAAGTTTCCCGGTCCTCGGATTATAGCCAGAGAGGGTGATCAACTCCTAATCAAAGTTACTAATCATGTCTCCAACAATATCAGTATCCATTGGTACGAACAAATCAATTTTTCTTCTCCATTCAAACACGAGATGATTAATCTCGTTTGAGCTTTATATTAACTATCTAAAGTTTTTTAATATATTGAAACAGGCATGGAATTAGACAGCTTCAAAGTGGATGGGCTGATGGGCCAGCATATATAACTCAGTGCCCTATACAAAAGGGGCAGAGCTATTTGTACAACTACACCATTACTGGCCAAAGGGGTACCCTTTGGTGGCATGCTCATATTTCATGGCTTAGGTCAACAATCCATGGTCCACTTATCATTCTCCCAAAGAAAGGTGTCCCTTACCCATTTCCTAAACCTTACAAGCAAGTCCCAATAATCTTTGGTAATTAACCAACTCGACTACCTAACTAATCAAGTGTTTCGCTACCTAATTAAGTTTCTAATCATCTTTAACATCACTTCGAATCGCAGGAGAATGGTTCAATGCAGACCCGGAAGCGATCATTAGCCAGGCATTGCAAACCGGTGCAGGCCCAAATGTTTCCGAAGCCTATACTATCAACGGACTTCCTGGACTATTGTATAATTGCTCGGGAAAAGGTATAAAACATAAAGGCTAAAAGCTAATCGGGTTTTTGGCAAACTTTGCTTAAAATTAGTAACTATTTGTTGAATTCCTTGCAGATACATATAAGCTGAAAGTGAAGCCCGGAAAGACTTACCTCCTCCGATTAATCAACGCTGCACTCAACGACGAGCTTTTCTTCAACATAGCGAACCACACACTCACAGTTGTCGAAGTTGATGCAATCTACACTAAACCTTTTGAGACCAGCACACTCCTGATTGCACCGGGACAAACCACAAATGTGCTTCTTAAAACCAGACCAAGTTTTCCTAATGCCACATTTCTCATGTCAGCTAGGCCATATGCCACTGGCCAGGGCACTTTTGACAACACAACAGTAGCAGCCATTTTAGAATATGAAGAAAAAAACCCATCTGCGCATTCTTCTGCATCACTTCCTCTGCTAAAAGCAACCCTTCCTGCCTTGAATGACACTTCCTTTGCTACAAATTTCACAAACAAACTTTTCAGCTTAGCAACTCCACAATTCCCAGCTAATGTTCCTCAAAAAGTTGACAGGAATTTTTTCTTTACAGTTGGGCTTGGAACTAGTCCATGCCCTAAAAACCAAACCTGTCAGGGACCAAATGGGACTAAATTCCAAGCATCAGTAAACAATGTGTCATTTATCATGCCAACCACAGCTCTGCTCCAATCATATTTCTCTGGTCAATCTAATGGTGTTTATGCTTCTGATTTTCCTACCACCCCATTGTTTCCATTTAACTATACAGGAAATCCACCAAATAATACTAATGTCAGCAATGGTACAAAAGTTGTTGTTCTTAAGTTTAATACTAGTGTGGAGCTGGTTCTGCAGGACACTAGCATCCTTGGTGTGGAGAGTCACCCTCTTCACTTGCATGGATTCAATTTCTACGTTGTCGGTCAAGGTTTTGGGAACTATGATCCAAGTAAGGACCCTGCAAAATTCAATCTTGTAGACCCTATTGAGAGGAACACTGTTGGTGTCCCGTCCGGCGGGTGGATTGCCATCAGGTTCCTGGCAGACAACCCAGGTTGGTATTGCATAACTCAGAAAGACCACTTCTTTTGTTCAACTAATCATCAGATTTCAACTAGGAAATGAAACCCTAATACAACTTTTTGTGACAATTTGCTAATTTGTGGTGGGCAGGGGTGTGGTTCATGCATTGTCATTTGGAAGTCCATACAAGCTGGGGATTGAAGATGGCTTGGGTAGTCTTGGATGGAGAACTACCTAATCAGAAGTTGCTTCCTCCACCAGCTGATCTACCAAGTTGCTAATGTTTTTGATTTGTAAGGAATTGAATTCTTTTGGTCCATTTTCTGTTTTTTTTGTTTTTTTGTTTTTTTGTTTTCATTTGAGGGGATTAGTCATTGAATAATTAATTACTCAACTGGAGTGGACTTGAGGAAAGTTGAAGGGAGGAGATAGTTTTTGTAACATCATAATTTGAGACACTTCAACTTACAATATTGTTTGTTAGCAGTTTATTGTGGAAAACTATTTTCTGTACTAGAGTTTGATTTCCTCTCTTTGTGTTGTCTGAAGCAATGCATGATGTTTGTGAAATCCATTGTTTCTAAAAACATACATTCCTTGACAGAATATTTAGAGAATTAGAATGACAGATTTTTAAATTTATAAACAGATAAATTAGGCCCTGTTTGGTGTTGCAGGAATCTATTTTGGAAGAAATGCATCTCTTAGTTTGAAATGTAAATGCTGAAAGATTCTAAAATAGAATTATTCCAAACATTCCTGAGATAACTCCTATGCATGTGGGTTACTGCCTTGTGTTAAAACAAGCAAAGTAAAACAATGCAGATAACCAACAAAAAAGAAAAAGATAAAAATCATGAATCCTGCCGTTTAGACGGCAGGCAATTCCAACTCATGATGTTCCATCCAGAAAAGGATTAGCAGCTAATCTCGCTCGAGCATCATTGGGTCTCGAAATGGACGATTCTCGCAACATGATTTTTAAAGGGTGCACAAAGTTTATTACCACTCGACCACGATGAATGTTGGTATATAGACACTAACTTACAACATCCAATGGATTTCACAAACATTGATTCGAGGGACCAACAATTCCTTAGACAGAAATCTGTAGAAGCGGAATAAACAAGTAACAAAAGCAGACTTAACAGTTAACACTGGACTATATACTTTGTCACCTTGTACCAATCAAAATATTCAAACAAATGATGTCAACAAGATTTCTGTTTTTATTGTACTAATTATATTATCTCCAGTAGACCTTAACTATCCTATCATTAAAATAAGACACCAGACCAATTGCAATGTAAAAACATTCTAATCTAATCATCATTTTCTTGTATAAAATACCATTAAACACAACCAAACACATACCATTTCATATTTCTCTGGATTTTCAACTAATCATGGATAGGTTCTTCTTTTTCCTCCTCCTACTCCTTCTGCTCAACACAACAACAATGTCATCATACCAAACAGCCCCTACAAACTCAAACCTTTTCAGGGAATACATAGGAGGTGAGGATAAAGGCGTCACATTTTCTGATGTACCAATCAATTCCAATGTTGAATTTCACTTCATTCTCTCCTTTGCAATAGACTACAACACCTCATCTTCTCCTCCAACTCCAAACAATGGCCACTTCAAACCCAATTGGGACACTAAAAACCTAAGCCCCGCGCACGTCTCCTCCATCAAAGCTGACAATCCTAACGTCAAGCTAGCCGTGAGCCTTGGTGGCGATACCATAACTGATAACCAATCGGTATACTTCGATCCCAAATCGATCGATTCTTGGGTTAGCAATGCCATCATGTCAATAACCAAGATTGCAAGAAAGTATCAGCTAGATGGTCTTGACATTGACTATGAACATTTCAGGACAGACCCTGATACATTTGCAGAATGCATAGGTCGGCTTCTGATCTACCTGAAACAAGAAAAGATCGTGTCTTTCGCATCGATAGCACCCTATCAGAACGAAACCGTGCAAGAACACTACTTGGCTTTATGGGGGAAGTATGGATATCTCATTGATTATGTCAATTTTCAGTTTTATGCCTATGATAAGGAAACAAATGTTGCTCAATTCTTGGAATATTTTGATACCCAGGTGTCGAATTACAGAGATGGCAAGGTTTTGGTGAGTTTTGGTACAGATGGGAGTGGGGGCTTGTCTCCTAAAGATGGGTTTTTTGATGCTTGTAATAGGCTTAAAGAGACGAACAAACTTCATGGCATATTTATATGGTCGGCTGATGACTCGAAGGAGGGTGGTTTTAAGTATGAGCAGCAAGCACAAAACCTTTTGGTTTTGGCCAATTGTTCCAAGATATTCTAATCTCAAAACCTATTTATTAGTTTAGTCCTTGTGTTTGTCCGGAATTCACAATTTAGTCATTGTGTAAATTGTAT
>NBIL01156811.1:0-10471 GCA_002752925.1 Viola pubescens var. scabriuscula | reverse complement strand
CCCCTCCTCAATACAGCTAAATTTGATCTTTTTGCTATCCGCCTTCTGTGGCTGGTGGCTTAGAAACAATTACAAGTCCTTATCTCAGCACGGTGTCTCAATTCTTGATAACATATGTTTGTTTGGTGTTGGTGTGCCCTTTTTATATTTCTATCGTTTTGATATTTCTAGACTTCTAGCTGATGGATTTCCTTTCCTCTCCTTATGTATTAATCATGTGCCTGTTGTAGGAAATATTGAAAGCTAGAGCTGCTCTTCCTATTGCTGGACTGAAGAATGATATATTGCAAATGTTGAAGGAGAACAGTGTTCTTGTGGTTTGCGGGGAAACAGGTTCTGGAAAGACTACTCAGGTGCATCTTCATAAGTACTTTACTTTTACGTAGTGAATTACTTGCATGTCAACACCCTTTTCCTTCTTCCTGCCCTCATGTAAAGGCATACAATGTCTAGCTTAATGTGCATGTCGTGTCATCTCCTCAGTTCTAAGAATTCAAGAACAGCCATATAACCTTTTTTTATTGAAATCTTATTCAGGTTCCGCAATTTATTCTGGATGACATGATTGAATCAGGGTGTGGTGGGCACTGTAACATTATATGCACCCAACCAAGGAGAATAGCGGTGTGTACATGACTTTATGCTTAAGTTGTTCGTAGATAAAAATTTCCATCTTTTCCACACTCGTATCTGTTGGAAACACTGTTGTCTTAAGACACTAAAAACTTAAATAAGATAAGGAACAAATAATTTGATGATGTTAAAGTGTGCTGAGCAACAGATTGGGCCCTTATTCGTAATAGAAAAAATATTTTTAGTTTGTGTGGATGATGCTACGGTGTTCATGCTGATGATCAGTTTGATGTGGGAACAATCTCAGTCTTGTTCAACTGATGCTACTTTGTTTCACTATTTTTAAATTCCTAGCCATTGCATCATGCCTCTGATCTTTGTAGAGTGTAGATAAAAACATACTATTTTCTGCCACTATTATTTAGGTTCCCTAACCAGTATCATGGCTACAGTCGTGTCAAATAGTGGAGTATAAAGATATTTATATTTTCACTTGCATGTAAATTTGCAGGTTGTCAGTGTTAAAGAGTCCAGTTGGCTTATTCATGCTGACCAACTTTTTTGCTGTAGTTTTACATACATTTTGCTATGAGAAGTGACAATGCTTGTGAAATTAGATGCATTTTCATTTAGAACTTAATGGTACAAATGTTTCTCCTGAAATTACCCTGCTAGGAGATGTGACAAGTCAATCATATTAGTTCTGGTTACACGGGTGACTATGCCCCTTGGCCGACAAGAGTGCTTCATTGGATGTTTGAATGACAGTGGCCGATTAGGTGGAAAAAATTAGTTTATGAATAATTGGTTGTGATGCTTTTCTCAGGAAAAAAAAGAACTGAATCTTGGGTTGTGTTCAACAGATAAGACGGTTATAAGTGTCCATGCTAGCTTTCAATTGCTATTTTTTTTCCCAGGAAAGGGAAAATGTCTCTAAGTGTCTCCCATTACATGATGCCCCCCTCTAAGTTTTCCTGTTCCTACACATGTATAGCGATGGCTATTAGGTTAGAATGAATAAATAAACTAACAAATTGTAGAATAGCAGAAGTAAGATTTTCTTATGATGGTACAGTGAAAGTCAGTTATCGCAGTGAATGCTTATCTGCATTGTCAGTTGAGAAAGTCAGGCACTCATGCCTCCTGCTGTGCAACTGCCAGGTGGAGGAATGTGGTTGCCTTGGTGTAATCCATTTCTGGCCTGTGAATGTGAAATGTTGGCGTTATGGACACTAAAAATGTAGCTCAATATGTGTGTACCTTTGTTGTATTCACTCTACCCCTATTTGATTCAATAAATGTCATGAAGGTTTTAATGATACATTTTATTGTAGGCTATTTCTGTGGCTGAAAGAGTAGCTGATGAGCGTTGTGAACCTTTGCCTGGCTCAGATGGTTCCTTGGTTGGTTATCAAGTTCGTTTAGATAGTGCCAGGTTTTTATCTGATGCCTCTGCTTTTGTATTATTGTATTGATGTAACATGTAGCAAATTGCGTGTGATACTTCATATTATGAATTGCCATATTTCATTATTGAGTTTCATGCTTTGTGCTTTATCCCTTAGTTTGCCTGTACAAGATTAAGCTGAAATGACACACATCATTAAGTATGAAGAGGTAGTTCTTCCATTCAAGTCCTAGCTTTGCTTCCTCTAAGACCACAAAGAGAAAACCTAGTTTTTTAATGATTTGAACACCATGTTTGATATGTTTAGCTTGGATGAATTGAGGGGGATATTAAATCATAAAGTTGGCAGATCTGTATGGTATGATCCCAAAGTTAAACCCTCGACCATCATTTGGTTGATCCAAGTGGAAAGGATCTGGTACCCCTTAAGTAAGGTCTCAAGTTTGAGCCTTTTGCATGGAAAAGAAAAAAAAAACCACGCTGTGAGAGCTCTCCCCATATAGGGCCTGATAGCAGCTTGACTCCAGATTAGTCCATGCCTAATGTGGCTACCAGATATCTGAGGGGTCTGGCACCAAAACAGGTTAAATCCTGGAGTGCATTCTAAATTCTTTAGTTGAGCGATAAGCTGTTTCATATAATAAATAACTTTAATAGGCTAATCTGATTAGTATTTTCCCGATGAAAATGAGGGAAGATTCAGACAGATAATCTGGATTTTCCTATGAAGAAGATACATTATTTTTGAAGAGCATCTCTGTTATCATATTGGGAGGGTCATTTTTTACATAATTTGGAGTTGCACTTGAGGGTCATGAAGAAAAGAGACAAAGTATACAAGTAAGGAAAGAGAAGATAGGAAGGGCAAAGCAAGGATGAAGGACAGCAGAGAATGAAAAAGAAAAAAAGAAAAAACATTTGACATTGTTTATCTATTGTCAATCATTGAAATACCTAACACTAAAACAGAAATACTCCAGTTGTTTGTGTTCGAAAACCTAATTCAAACAAGAATAAAACTCCTGTTGTGAATACTGCAGATTCTGCCCTCAATAACATTGATCATCACTTCTGATGTAAAACATGATTGCAAAGCAAGTTCTGCACTGTAAGAACATTGATCATCACTTGTGATGTAGTACACGATTGCAAATATGGTGCTGATACCAAACCTATGAATAAGCATAATTTTCCTGCTGCCCCTTTTGTGTGATTCTCTTAATCTAACCCATTAGTTTAACAGAGTATTGCAATATTGGTCCAACTGTCTAGTTAATTACCCTAGTGAACGTAAAGGTACTGGGCCTGACATTTTGCTCCACTCCTCATTTCCTTTCTTTGCCAGCACATAACTAGCATAAAGAGTATTTTAGTAATAATTTACCCTGGCTGTGGAAGTTTGAAATGTTACATCAGTGAAGTTGACATTTTAAAGATACTAATGACAAAGGTGGACATTTGATAGACTACAGTGGTGGAATGTTCCTTCCTTTATGTGAGTGTGACTTCCAAGGACATTTTATTCTTCATTACTCGTGGATGATGTCTGTAGAGTTCTTTCCTCATATTTTCACATGAAAACAGATGTTTATCATCCTTATGTTGGAAATGATTCATGTTCATCAACTGTCTTTAATTGCACATTAAAACTTGAGTTTTTCAAAGATGCACAGATACGCGCACATGCAGACACTCACGCAGATGTTTATGTTTGTTTTTGCATAGTCAAAATGCTGTAGTTGTTATATTGCATGTTCTAGAGACTGTCAACTCTATCTTACACATCCTCATCAGAAGTTTAACACTTCTTTTCTGTTGATATTTGATTTTCTCAGGAACAAGAAAACCAAACTTCTGTTTTGTACTACAGGCATTCTTTTGAGGAAGCTTGCGGTAGGTATTTTTTTCCAGTGAGTGCATGATTTTTTTATTATATCCTCGGCCCATTTAATATTTCTTTCCCTGTCATTGAATGATGGCAGCTTTAGGGCTTTGAGAGGTAGTATTTTGTGTTTGAAAGCTCTTCTAACTATAAAGCTACCACTTCAAATAGGTTTCCTTCTTAGTAAAGGCTCTGAACCTTGTTGCTCCATGTTTGGTTGTTATGGTTATTGTTGCAGGGGGATAGGAACTTGAATGGCATTACTCATATCATTGTTGATGAAGTGCATGAACGATCTATTTTGGTGAGTGAATGGTTTAAGTTTTGTTTATTTTTCGGCATTAGCATCTCAGAGAGCATGAGGGTTTTTTTCATTTTATTTTGTTGTCTGCCCATGTAGTAGGGTATATATTTTTGGGGGCATGTTTTGGTATATTTCTTAGCATGAATGGAGTTGTGTTTAAGACAAGTGTTTGGAGTAATTAATCTGCATTGTCATGGAAAAAGTATTGTGGCATTTTTTGTGCATGGGCTTTCTTTTCATTTTATGTATTTGCATGGGCTGTTTCTACTGGTGCTAAGTTGGCACCAGGATTCAAGCCCATCACTGAAGACAAAGAACACCCGAACATGATTGTTGCGCAGAATGGATCTCTTTGCCAGAACCTTTACAAGGCAAGCAGATTTGCCTTCGAGCTTTTCATCTTTCTGGATAATGAGATGGCACTCCTTAATCATTATGCATGATTCTTTTCCTTCTTCCTTAAGGGTAATGTACATGACTGTTATTTTCATTATAGGCATCTCCATATGGAATTGACGAATCCCTGTTTTTTTATTTTTTAAAAAATTATTTTAACGTGAGGAATGATGGAAGTTGCTAGTCTGGATCTTAGGTCTTGTTAGACTCAGATGATATTACTTATGATTGATAGGTATTGTGTTGGTATTCTACTGTAACTGGATGTTCTTCTTACCTTTTTCTTTTCTTTTTTGAGCGATTGTTATTCACATCATAGGCATCTGCTTCTGAAATTGAGAAACCCCTGTTTTGATCGTTATGTAAGGTGCCAGAGGAGCTTTTCTAGTGTGATGTTAGGGAATTTAGATTCAGACTATATTTGGTGAAGTATTAATGGGTACCATGTTGATCTTAGTCTGTAACAGGGGTTGCTTCTGACTTTTGGGCTTTAGGTTAATGGATGTATCGTGATAAGCTTATGCTAGATGCAATATGCTTTAACAGTTTGGCATTTTGGTAGGGGGGACATTGTAAATTATAAATAGAATAAATTGATGATGTATTTACTGTCTTACCCCCTTTTGGCAGTAGTGGGCAGATAATTTCAGCCCACCTCCCTTTTTCTTGTCTTCCACTTTCTAATTTTACCCCTTTTCTTTTGTTCATTCTTTTTAACTTTTTGTTTCAATTATACATAGAAACCCGCTTGTAGATGCTAAACACATTCTTCGCTCATGTATACGTAAGATTCATTTTCTTTACATGCATGTATTTTGTTACATTTTGGTTTGCATGCCTGTGTTTTTGTAAATTATAAATAGAATAAATTGATGATGTATTTACTGTCGTACCCCCTTTTGGCAATAGTGGGCAGATAATTTCAGCCCACCTCCCTTTTTCTTGTCTTCCGCTTTCTAATTTTACCCCTTTTCTTTTGTTCATTCTTTTTAACTTTTTGTTTCAATTATACATAGAAACCTGCATGTAGATGCTAAACACATTCTTCACTCATGTATACGTAAGATTCATTTTCTTTACATGCATGTATTTGTTACAAAAAGATTCAAATTATTTTTTTCCCGCATGTATAAAAAATATATCCTGAAACTTTAAATTCTATTTTAAAGCACATGCATTTGGTTGCAAAACAACAAATGATGTATGCGTATCCAATTTTAAGAACAATACATGAACATACATAAGTACATATGTGCAGCTTGTTGTAACCCTTTTAGATTCATTTTTTATGCTAATAAAATAGAAGATTCCTTTATAGCATTCTGTCAGTACTTTTTGGGTTGCAATCTGAAAGACAAAAGTTTGGTTATTCGAAAGATCTTTTAAAATTATGATAAATTTTTAATTTCAATTTTAGTTTTGGTTTAATGATCTATTATAATAATAATAATAATAATAATAATAATAATAATAATAATAATTATTATTATTATTTATGGATTAGATTTACCAGGAGTCTTTTTATGTTTCAGCACATTTCTTATTATTATGCCACTGTCACATTTATGTTTCAGCATGTTAGATTATTATTATTTTCAAAATAATTTTTTTTCCACATTTGTGACAATTCACAGATGATTTTCACGAGTATTGCAGTAGTAACTTTTTACTAATAATGCATAGATGAATAATGAATATTGTGTAATTCTAATTCATAATTTTCAGTTATGTTCATGTTTTATTTTGCTTGTTTACTACGTTGGAATTCACCACCTATAATTCAATTCCAGAACTAACTGATTCTGATTATTTTCCTATTTGGTGCTGGGATGTAACTTATTGTTACCTTTTTGACTTATCAAAAAAATATGTTGTTTTTACATGCCTAGCTAAAGCTAAGCTTTGCGTATAAGTCTGTTAACTAAACAAGAATCTTCTTTTCTTTTTTGTCTGACAGGGTGATTTTCTACTTATTGTTCTGAAAGACCTGATTGAGAAGCAATCTTCCCACGCTGCAATAAAACTTAAAGTTATTCTCATGTATGTCTGTTAACATCTGATTTTCTTGTGTTCATGTATTTTATACCTCTACTTGCTTTTATTCATTTTGGTTTAATTTTGTTATTCAGGTCTGCAACAGTTGATTCAAATTTATTTTCAAGGTACTTTGGAAACTGTCCCGTACTTACAGCAGAAGGTCGTACACATCCTGTGACAGCTTATTTTCTTGAGGATATATATGAAAGCATCAACTATCACCTGACTTCTGATTCTCCAGCTGCTCTAAGATGCCAACCATCAGCAATTGCTAAGGTTTCTGTTATTTGAATATAGTACCAATAATCTCTGAGATTTCCTTTAATCTTCTTGTGATATGTTCCACCTATATCAGTATTCATAGTAGCTTGTCACATCGTTGTATGTCTGCATGTTGTCTGTCTTTTTTCGCTGGTTGTTACTACTACTGTGCCATAAGAAATTTCTGAGAAGAGACTCTATGGGCAGATAACTGATGTACATAATGACGTTTTGTTTTTTCCATTAATAATGATTATTACATCCTTATTTTGTATGAAAAAAAAGTGCTTTTGCCGTGTTTGTTACCATTGCAACTGCATTTATTGTGTCAAAGTGCTGCTTAAAATATCAAATACTAGTCGAATACCCACGCGATGCGCATGGGGTTACAAATTATTGTAAGGTTCTAAAAATATATTTACAATATATACTACAATAGTACAATGTATACCATGATATATCCTTTCGTTAATAGATGTGTTAGTTGTAATAGTCACACCTTTTCATATAATTATATATTTTCATTAGATGTGTTACCTGTAATAGTCACGTACAACAGATCCTTTGAATTAATATTAATATTTTAAAAATTATAAAATTATCATCTTATGTGTCAAAATATTAAAACATAATGTTGCCCATGTGGACATCTTAAAATCCTTTCTCAAATTCTTTGTGCATCTTAAAATGCTGCTGTGGAAGTATTCTGATGTTGATCATTGGCCCTAATTGTTTTTCTAATTACCTAACATGGATGCCACAGCAATATTTCATACTTATGGTTGTCATTGCTGTGGTTTTTTCATTTGTCTTTTTTTCCCCTCTTGCTGCTCCATGACTGGTAGCATCCACATTTGTTTTTTGTTTTTTGTTTTGGACATTGAAGTCTTAGAAATGTGTTCATAATTATACCCTTCAGCAATCATCCTTGGTGACATCACATTGATGTCTGATTAAGGTGCCTTACTTTATTGTGCCTTCAGCTCTATTAAGGTCATAATTGGATGTATATATTGAGTTTGGTTTTTATTTTCTCTACACTTTTGACAGCTTGTTTTCTTAGCCTTTTTTTCCACTTCATGCCATATAGGCTTTGATCTTCAATACACATCGATTTGTGAGTTAAGTATCCAATTTTTTATTAGTTGATCATCAAACACAAGTTGTTTGCTGCAGAGTGGTCCTGTTGGTAACCATAGGGGGAAGAAAAATCTTGTCTTATCTGCATGGGGTGATGAATCTGTGCTTTCAGGGGACTATATCAATCCCCATTACGTGTCAAGCAGTTACAAATCATACAGTGAGCAAACACAACAAAATTTGGTAAGGGCAGCAGTATTGTCCGTTGTTCTCACAGCTCATTCTGCGTACTTTTTGGTGTTTTATGTAAAAAATACTCAATTATTCCAGAAAAGATTGGATGAGGATGCCATTGATTATGATCTTCTTGAAGACTTAGTTTGCCATGTTGATGACACGTGTAATGATGGTGCCATACTTATCTTTCTGCCTGTAAGTATCCAACAATTCCTTTCTTTCAGTATCTTGTAAGGTTTTATTTTCTTCTTGTCAACAGTTTTTATTTTATTTTCTGCTTATATAATTACTGACCCCAAACAGGGGGTGTCGGAGATTTACAAGCTACATGATAGATTAGTGGCATCTTATCGGTTTGCTGGACCATCATCCGACTGGATTCTCCCCTTGCATTCATCTATAGCATCAACAGAACAGAAGAAGGTTTTCTTGCGGCCGCCGGAAAGCATGCGTAAGGTAGCTTCTTGCAGTCATTGATTATGTTATCATTTAAGTTCAAGTGATTCTATGTGGTTCTTTGTGCAAGTGTCTTTTGCGTAAGTGCCTTCTCCCCGTATCTAAAGTTTCAGGCAATATAGAAACTTGGATTTCACCATATAATTTTTGAGTAAACTGCACATCATCTTTAGGTTAAAAGATTTTTATGCGGAATGTTGGAACAATCAATTGACTACTCAGAAAATGACCATTTGACAGAGAATGCCTTGAAAGGACTGAGATTCTTAGCACGTCCTTTTTTCTACACATTATGTGATGCTCCCGCTAAAAACTCTGAAAGTATTCAAAAGAATAGCATTACGATAGGCGCTTGGTTTGCCAAATTCCGCAAGTCCTGTTTCCGTTAACATTACGTTGTTTAATGCATGGAATTTATGTTAATGTATATGTAAACAGATAGGTTGCTCCTAGTGGTGTTGGTTTCTTGCATTTTTCAGTCAGGTGGAGTTATGTATGAGTAGTGTATGAAAACTACTACTGTTGTGTAAATTTTCCCTTCACTGAATCCCTAGTGTATCTCTGGGCCTTCTGGGGTCATTCTGTGTTAATTAGTAAATTGAAGTTCAAATGTGTTAATTTTTTTTGGTAAAGGTACCTTCTTACTCTTGCTTCATGGGAAAGTTATACTTCTGATCTGTCATTTCATTCCCAGATGGCCACAGATGCTCCTTGTTTACTTTTAAATTTCAATTGTAGTCAGAATGTACCCTATTCTTAAATGTGGAGTGTAGTTGTCAGTCTGACAACTATTTTGCACTCAGTCTGAAAGACAAAAAAATCCACTTAAATTAGCTTGAGTATCCAGACAGGAATGTTTCTATTCGTATTCTGACAAAAAGTGTGTATTATTCCCTTCTTCATATGTTGGCCAAATGCTTTGAGTACACTTCTTAGGCATGATGATAATTGATAAATATTCCTGCTGCTAAATGCCAATGGGGTTCTAAATCCAATTAACCTTAAAAAAAAAAATGCTAAAATGCATAAATTAAAGAACTGAAAGCTTGGATGAAGTTTATACCAGCCATAATGTGTTTTGTTTCCAGGATAGTGATGTTCAATTGTTCTTGAAAGCTTGTCATTGTTCTCTATCTTCACATGCTTCTAACTTTTTTTAGCTTTTCACCTCAAGTAATTGAATTTAGTAGCAATTTGACTTCAGTGTTTCTAATGTCTTTTTCTTTGCTGACAGGTCATTATTGCCACAAATATTGCGGAGACAAGTATAACAATAGATGATGTAGTGTGTGTGGTTGATTGTGGGAGGCATAAAGAAAACCGTTACAACCCTCATAAGGTTTGTGCTTTTTAGTTTAATTTTTTTGAAACTTATAAAGTTAATGATATTTCTAAACTTATTCTTCTCGTAACTGAAACATGCAGACATTTTTAAGCCTTTCATTCCAAGGTGTTACGTTGTTAATTTGTGGGGATAGACCATAGCAATTGCAACTTTGTGTGTATTCTCAAGTACAATTTCCAGTGAACAACTAAAAATTTGTGGACTAAAGGTTGCATTATGCTGCATCTTTGTTGAAAAGACTTGGTATGCATGCTGAGGAAACTTTTTTTACTCTATAATTATTAATTCCAATTTCCAACTTATGGAGTTGATATTTCATTTGATGTTTGTCTGATCTTTTTGTTGACTTTATCTTCTACATACAATATTAACTGGTGCATCTCATTTTGCTTCATGATTTATTTCATAGTTAATGGGGCACTTTTGTGTTGTATAGGAGATGTCTAGTTAATTTTATTGTCTGGTGAAAGTGGTAAAGGTTTGTTTATGTAA